>SJYA01002966.1:0-44271 GCA_006410615.1 Neotragus moschatus
CAGTACTGAATAAATTACAGGAGATAGTCAACACTTTATTATAAAATAGGCTTTGTGTTAGATGATTTTGCCCATCTGCAGGCTAATGTCAGTGCTCTGAGCATGTTCAACATGGGCTAGTCTGAGTTGTGGCTTTGCTGGTGGTAGAAAATCCACCTGTCGATTCAGGAGATGGGGGTTCGATCCCTGGGACAGGAAGAGGAAAATGCAGAAATGGCAATGGCAACCCACTCCAGTATTCATGCCCGGGAAATCCCACGGACAGAGGAGCCTGGCGAACTACACTCCATGGGGTCGCAAGAGAGTCGGACATGACAGGGTGACTAAAGAACAAAAGACTGAGCTGTGATGTAGGTCAGGGTATTAAATGTATTTGAGTTGATATTTTCAACTATGAGTTTATTGGAACATAACTCCATCATAAGTCAAAGAAGATCTGTAGTGGTTAAGAACCTGAACTCTGAACCCAGACTGAAGCTCTGAATCTCAGCTCCACGTGTGGATTCTGTGATGTGCCAGCCACATCTCCCGTTAGAACTAAACTAATTTAATTCCCCGGCTCTAGGGAGTGGTGCAAACAGCAGCAGCCTAGGAAATGTCTTCTACAGAAGAGAAGACAGTGGCCTCACCCAAGGTCACAACCCTTTTCCAGGGACAATTTGCATAATAGAAAAGCAAGCCCTGCTCCTCCCCACCCAGGCTCATCCCGGCTCCAGAAAACTGCAGGGCCAGATCTGCCCCAGAACTCCCCTTGGGGCTCACTAAAGCCTCTGCTGGAACTGCATCGCACCCCGACTTCTGCCCAGCCCCGCTTCCTTCTCTGCCCCCAGGGAATGACCCCAGGAGCACACCCTGACACCTCCTGCGTGCAAATCCCCAGACCACAGCCCACTTCCTGGGACAACCAACCCACAACAGCACACTTGCTGTGAGATTCTGCAAGTCACTCAGCTTCTCTGTGTCTCGGTTTCCCCATCTATAAAATAAGGGTGATAATACAATCCACTTCACAATAATGGGAAGAGGATTCAATGAATTAATATATACAAAGTGCTTGGGACTGAATGGCGTCCTGTATGATGTAACACCATTTAACTCTCACTCTTATACTTACCTCACAGTAACAAGCTGACTCTTAATTCCTCTTTATACAAGTGAAATTGATTATAAAGATTAGACTAGTTCCCAAGAGACCCTAACTTTGAGCACAAAGAAGTTCAGGCTTTCCAAGTCCCTGAATCATTTCCCTTCTGATTTGGTTCATTAAGAGTCCAAGGATGTAGGCCCTTGGGGCTCACAGAAGGAGATTCATCTTTTAACTGGCGCCTGTGCCTGAGACAAGGCGATGGGGGTTAGCCTTGGAGCCTNCACAAAGAAGTTCAGGCTTTCCAAGTCCCTGAATCATTTCCCTTCTGATTTGGTTCATTAAGAGTCCAAGGATGTAGGCCCTTGGGGCTCACAGAAGGAGATTCATCTTTTAACTGGCGCCTGTGCCTGAGACAAGGCGATGGGGGTTAGCCTTGGAGCCTGACTTTTGCCAATCTGTTGTTTTTGTAAGTGGTGCTTTGTACTTGTGCCCAGAGGTGCTGACGATGAGTGCATTGCTATAAAACTCAACATAAAACACGTAAAATGGAGCCTAAATCATAATACAAAAATTCTAACAGCAGGTTAGATTTTATGGCTCTAATTTGTCTTAAATTGACATGGAGCATGGCTCTTGGCATCACTTGAAGTGCTGTATGCAAATCAAAGGTAAATATGTGCCCAGATAGTTAAATGTAGCTCCAAAGTGAGGTCAGTATTAACAAATGAGCTCTAACCATAATTTTTTACGAAGGGATACATTTTCTTTTTATTATTCTGTTGTGAAAGATAAGTAACATGTTTTACACTTACTTTTACCTAGGAAGTGATTAGTGACTATTTCAGTGAAAGTTTCCTATGAATCAAAGGCAAAAAAAGAAATGGAGATTCTGTTAGCAAAAAAAAAAAAAGGCAGGATCTGAACCACACAGAATGTGCCCCTTCCACCATTTAAAGTCATTACGGGCCGAGGGTCCTGATGTATCAATGAGGTGAGAACGGAGAGAAAGCAGGTATCAAAGGAGGCCAGCTGGCTGCAGCTTGGAGAAGAGATTCTCCTGGGCAGTACTGTGGACTTTAAAGCGAAAAGTGTTAGGCGCTCGGTCATGGCTGACTCTTTGCAGCTCCATGGACTACAGCCCACCAGGCTCCTCTGTCCATGGAATTCTCCAGGCCATAATGCTGGAGTAGGTAGCTATTCCCTTCTCCAGAGGATCTTCCCGACCCAGAGATCAAACCTGGGTCTTTTGTACTGCAAACAGGTTCTTCATCGTCTGAGCCACCAGGGAACGCCTAAGCCCAAGACCATTGATGTGTCAATAACGCCCACATCTATATCCATATCCTCTGTAAAATACGAGTCTCCTACCAAAAGCTTCCTTGAGTGGCAAGTAAGTATCTCAATGATGTTGACTTGTCCTCAAGCCCTGCTTCTCCCTTGGGCTCCTCCTCTCTGTAATGACACTAGTGTCCTTGTGGCTGCTCAAGTCACTACCCAGGCCTTGCCCTTGGTTCTCGACCCCCAGATAGTCTCCAAACATATCAGGATCCACGTGCTGCTTCCCGTCCTCAGCACTACCTCCTGCACCCCGCTCCCACGTCACTCTCTTCTCCCAGGATGCTCCAGCCCTGCCGGCTTTCCCTCTGTCCCTCGACCACCAGCTCTCTGCCCTTCACTCTGATTATCTGAGGTCACCCCAGCTCCATGCCTTTTTTGAACTCCTTCCTTTGCCTCAAGGGCAAGAATTCCTAGTCTGCACCTCAGAAACTCCTTCTTGCCACTTGAATCTTTGCTCATGTATCTCCTCTCCAAAGATGTCTTCCCCTAGTCATCCAAAATAAAGAAGACACCAAGAACCTGTATCTCCTTTAACTTGTTGCAAATTCCTCATTTCCAGCTGATAGTTTCCACTGTTTATTTATCCAGCGGCTTATCATCTGTCTTTCCTATCAGACTGCATCTTACAAGAAAACAGAGTAACTTCCCTAGTGGTCCAGTGGATAAGAACTCACCTGCCAATGCAAAAGACATGACTTCAATCCCTGGTCTAGGAACATGCCACATGCCGTGGGGCAACTAAGCCCTTTCTCCACAAATGCTGAGCCCATGCTTCAGAGCCGGGTGCTCCTCAACACAAGAAGCCACCATGAAGATAAGTCCCTGCACTGCAAGGAAGAGAAGCCCCCACAAGCTGCAACCAGAGAAAGCCTGTGTGCAGCAACAAAGACCCACCACAGCCAAAAATTAATTCGCTAATTTTCAAGAAAAGAAAGTGAAGTCGCTCAGTCGTGTCCGACTCTTTGCTACCCCGTGGACTGTAGCCTACTAGGCTCCTCTGTCCATGGGATTCCCTAGGCAAGAGTACTGGAGTGGGTTGCATTNCCCACCACAGCCAAAAATTAATTCGCTAATTTTCAAGAAAAGAAAGTGAAGTCGCTCAGTCGTGTCCGACTCTTTGCTACCCCGTGGACTGTAGCCTACTAGGCTCCTCTGTCCATGGGATTCCCTAGGCAAGAGTACTGGAGTGGGTTGCATTTCCTTCTCCAGGGGATCTTCCCAACCCGGGATCGAACCCAGGTCTCCTGCATTGGAGGCAGACGCTTTAACCTCTGAGCCACCAAAAAGGTGTCACTAAAAAAAAAGAGAGAGAATAGGGACCCTGGCTGCCTCTGTCCCCACTGAATACCCAGTGGCAAAAGGAGTGCCCTGCCAGAAATATAAGCTCAGCAAACATTTGTTGTATGAGTGACTGGGTAGTAGTCACTGAAAACTGGACAATCAAGTCTAAAGCCAGAGCTACTTGACAAAGGAAGGCATGTGTCAAGTCTGCCATACTCTGGGTTCTACATTCACGACGTATGTGTTTTATCTTATTTAATCTAGTCCGCATCTCTCTGAAGTGGACTGTGTTATGATCATCTCAAATGTCTATGTCAATGAAACAAAAGTTTAAGGAAGTTAAGTAATTTTCCCAAGTTCAGACTGCTAATAAATGCAAAGACAGATCTGGCTGTAGAACCCAGACCCTTCCTACAGTCACGCTGGTTTGCTATCAGCTTACAGTCTTGCACTCATTTCTCTTTTTTTATTGACAATGGGAAATAGGCAATCAAGATGAAAATTATTTTTCCACATCCTACATGTGCAAAATTTCTCAGATTCCACTTATATCCTATGCAAAGAATCACCAGTTCTCTGTTCTTCATACCAATCAAGGAGAAAAGAGATTTGTATAGGAATAAAGTTCAATAGTAGAAATATATTTTATATTTGTCTCTAGGAAAGAGACAAATATATTTTTAGCCCACTGAGCTAAGCTGACCTCTGGCTGAAGCTCGTGGAGACAGGCCGGGTTCACGCTTCCGCCCTCTCTCCTCGCCTCTTCCTCTCGTCTGTCCGCTTCCCCTCCTCCTCCTCCCACTCCTCCTCCATCGTCTCCTCTCTCTTTTTCTCATTAATACTGCTCCTGGAATCTGTATCATAAATGTTATCTGGGAACACAAGCTGGGGGAACCACGGACAAGAAACATGGCCTCTCTGTACTTCAGTCTCTCCCACTATACACCCCAAGGGATCCCAACTTTTCCCACATTTGTGGGGATGGTGGGGAAGAAAAAGAAAATCTGTAGACCAGCCCAGAGTTCCCGAAAGTAAAACAGTGGCCCATAGATGGGTATCAATTCTCCACAGATGGATTCCGTTGCTTCTCTGGAATGCAGACAGCACAGCACATTTTTACAAATAGGACCATTTTTATCTTTTGGCCCACTACACGTGAAAAGAGGGGGTGGTACCAGATGGCCTCTAAGACCCCTGCCAGCTCTAGCCTCCCAGGAATCAACCAGCAGAATGAAACCACTCAGGCTTTGAAGTAAAATAGACTTACATTGCAACAGTGACTATCTCAGAACCCCTATTACTCTGTAAAATTGACATAATAAGTGTACTTCTCATCGTGACTATAGAGACCAATAAGGCTTTGCTACCAGGACCAGCACATACACATTTAAGAGGGGCCCACTTTATTATTATGGGTTGAACTGTATCCTCCCCCCTAGAAAAAGGCACAACGAAGCCCTGAACCCTGAATAACCCGGAATCTGACCTTACTTGGAGACGGGGTCTTTTCAGAGGTGATCACGTTGGAATGAGCTCACCAGGGTGGCCTTGACCCACCATGACTTACAGAAAGTAGTGATTTTAGGAAAAGAGAAAGTCTGGACACAGACATAAACGTGCACAGGGAGGATGCTATGTGCAATGAAAGCAGAGACAAAAGGGGTGTAGCTGCAAGCCAGCAACCCCACAGATGGCCAGCAAAGCCCTGGAAGCGGAGAGAGAGGCAGGGAACAGGTTCCCCTCGCGGCCTCAGAAGGACTCCACCTCGCCAATGCCTCAATGGTGGACTTCCAGCCTCTAGAACTGAGAGATGGTACGTGCCTGCTGTTTAAGACACTCAGTCTGCGGAATTGGCTACAGCAGCCTTAGGAAGTGAAGACACCATTCTTAGAGGCTAGTTTCTCCTGGTGTATTTGTAGTATCTTTTCCACCTGGAAGTCGAAGTTTTTCTCATGTTTTTGACAGCAAGCTCAGTGAGCAAAGGATTTTAGAGTCACGAGTAATATAAAATGATATTGGTTGTTATGATCTAAAATTCACTCTGACATTTTCTATGTTGTTATTTTCAATCTGGTGGTGACCTACTAAATTAATTTCACAACCTGCCTGAGAAACACTAAGCTGGATCTCAAACTCCTTCAGAACACTGTTCTCCTTCCTCTAATCCAACACTGGACTTGCAGAGAGCAAATAAACCTTTGATGATTGACTTTGAAGGTCAAAATATATTTGATACCTTTTTATGCCACTACTTGGGGTTTTATTAATAAACCTCTGCCAAAATATTCAATGGCAGTGGGAATTTTGAAATGGTTGTTTCCGAAAAAGAAACACACTCACAGACACAGAAAACAAACTTAATGGTTGCCAAAGGAGAAAATGGGAGGAAGGGATAAATTAGGAGCCTGGGATCAGCAGATATGCACTACTATACCTGAAACAGAACCAGCAGGTCCCACTGTATGGCACAGGGAACTCTATTCAAGATCCTCTGATAAACCATAATGGGAAAGAGCCTGGAAAAGAATATAAACGTATCTCTGAAGCTCTTTGCTGTGTGCCAGAAACGAATACAACACTGTAAGTCAACTATACTCCAAGTTAAGAAAAAGACAAACTAGATCTGGGAACTGTTCCTGTGCAGAAACAAAGGATCGCTCCCCCGCCCCGACGCTGCCCGGGAGGACCCAGCAGCCAGGGCCTCAAGCTCTTCTCCTGGGGTTGGAGCCACATTCCCCCCATAAAACCCCTCCCTACCCTGATCCCCAAGGCAAACACGGCAACCGCAGAGCTCCACCTCTGCGGCCTTCAGAACATGATCGGCGGGACATACGCTTTGAAAACGTACAAAAGTAAGACATTTTAACTATGCATTTCCACCCTGGCTTCCATGGTCTTTCCTTAATGCACGGTGGTCTAGGAGAAGCCTCAAGTGGCCTCGGCTCTTCCAGTCAGCCAAGGAAGGGTTGGGTTTAGGATATACTTGCGGGTGTAGTGGGAACTATTTGTTCCCACTATCTGATTCACAGTCAATTCTGAGGTAGCAAAGTTAATCCTCCAGTGGAAAAATGGCTTTGGGGAGTTCTAAAGCCCACTCTGCTAACTCACTCAGCCAAAAGCTGCATCACGATGTCAACACTTCCTATAGGCCCCAAGGCCAGACAGCTGCAGATCATGGAGGAGAGCATCCTCTCTCTCGTATCTGAAAGAAACTTGATAAAAACTTTGCTAAATTTGACAGCACTCAAAATGCACATATTACTAACAAGTTGAAAGTGGAGAGAAACTTGCCAAATGACAATGAAAAATTAATAAAGCAATAAATTAAGCAAATACAATGAAGTACCAATAATCTACTATAGAGGAAATATTTATGCGTCTTCCTATTCTCTCTGAAATAGTCATTGGAAATAATGCAGGCAAAAAATTGTAATAAAAACTCCCAGAGGTGTGTCAAGAAGTATAGCAACTGCCATGCACAGGAACAACAAATAAAGTCAGCTTCATGGCAGGAGATCTCAGAAAATCACACACACACCCCCTTTCTGAAAGAAGGGTTTACCCTAAAGTGAAATGTATAGCTTTTGCAACTGCCAAGGATGTAGGGAAGATAGGTAGGAGATGGAGAAGGCAGATAAATACAAAAGGACTCAAAAAGGGCGGTGAAATAGAGGCAAAATACCTCGAAAATAACCAAGACAAATGATTTCTCGAAAGGGAATGGCTACAAAAACCTAGGCCAGGAAAGTGCAACTCATTCTTTCTCGAAAAAGTAGTAAAAATTGGTATAACCTCAGTACAAGAATACTACAGGAAAAATGAGAGGAAAGAGTAGCAAAATTTACCAGACAAAAAACATCCACCACGGAAAGGTTGTCACAGAACAGAGGGAAAGAGTGATGAAATACTTTGCCACAAATTTTTCTTTAAGTTACTTATCTAAAAAGTAAACCCACAAAGCAGAAATGCAGAAACTAGAGAACAGATTGTGAGAAAACAAGAGCAAGAGTGAGCAAAAGGACTGACATGGATAAAATATTGTGAGAACTCAAGGAAAAAGTTAAAAGAAAGGGGGCTTTAAATAAATAAGAACTAAATTAAAATGAAAGCAAGAGAAAATAACTATTGGGATGAGAATAGTGATTAATAATAATTATAGATATTTTAAAAGCAATCAAAATAAGACAAATAAGAGCTTATAAGGAAGAAGGAAAAATTGGGAAATGAAAGAAAAAAACAGGCAAACGTTTCTACCATAATATGCAACCAACATTCCATATCCTCAGGTACTGCATCCACAGATTCAACTAACCGAGGATCGAAAATATTAGGGGAAAAAAAAAAAGTCCAGAAACTTTCAAAAAGCAAAATTTGAATTTGCGACACCCTTGTAACTACCTACACAGCATTTACATTGTATTAGGTATTATAAGAAATCTAGAGATGGCCAAAGTATTGGAGCTTCAGCTTCAGCCCTTCCAACAAATTTTCAGGGTTGATTTCCTTTACAACTAACTGAAAATTCAGCTCTTTTTTTCCCAGAAAGTTTATCAAATTAGAGTTTCAAAAAATTTGCTCTGAAAAGAAGAGCTGATCAGAACAAATTCTGAAACTCTAATTTGATAAACTTTCTGGGAAAAGAGAGTTGAATTTTCATGTTGAAACGGCATACCATGTCCCTGACGATGTTTACCCAGAGCAGTTAGGACTAAGACAAACCCTAGCAAGACTACTGTAATCTAAAAATTAAAAGAAATAATTTCATTTGTCAGGCAAATTGACCAAGACACTGAGAAGGGAAAGAACTAGCCTCAGATCAGATTTTTTCATATCATTCAAAGCCAAAGACAGCATAGAAATTTCTAGAAGACTCTCAGGGAGAAAAGTGTGAGCAAAGGGATTTATAGCCAGCCAAGCTGTCTTTGTGAATAAAGACTACTGGAAAGCACATGTAATTCAGGGAATGTCTCTCTCGTGGGCCCTTCTTGAGGAAACACCTAGACAACAAATTCCTGCCAACTGAGAGATGACTGGGAAACCACAGCAAAATGACTGCATATATTAAATGAATTTAACTGTGGAACCAACATTTAAATAAGTGTGAGAGTTATGGGAACATCAGATTATAAATATCAAATATGTATACACTGTGCCAAGGAACTGCCTTCGTGGTTATATTCCCTACAGAAGCACATGTATCCAACAAGCTGTCTTCAAGAATTTTATTGCTGCATCATTTATTTAAAAAAAAAAAATGAAACAACCTAACTTCGTGAAAATCTATATGCACGCAAAACAGTACGATACAATGCTTATGTATAAATACACAGTTAAAATCAGGACTAGTTACATAATTTGCAGGGCTTAGTGAAAAATGGCAATGCCTTATTATGTTTCACAAGTGCTGTCTTGACCTAGTTTTGAAGTCCTGGAAGAAAACCCTCAATTTCCCGTTAGCAGCAGTTTGCTGAACCTCCGCTCTAACCACTTCCTCTGTTAGACTCTCACTTCCCTGGGGCTGCTGTGCACACACCTGATCAGGGACCCCACACCCCAGGGCCAAGTCAGACCACTAAGGAGGGCCCTTTCTTCCCTATCCTGTGAAATTATTCAGATCAGCCAACCTGCAGGGTCCCCAGGAAACCTAGCTCACCCCATCGCCAGTGTGCCTTGCATAAACTGTTATATTAAACAGCCCCAGCTTTGTTACCCTATGGGTGCCATCCTTTTTGAACCCCAAGTGGCATTCTTCTCTCATTTGCAGCTCTAAGAAAGAAATCTGCCCTTCATTTATCTGAGTGTCAGTATGCTGCATCACACCATCAAAATAATCTTTAAAACTTACAAAACTGGGGCCACTTGCCTCGTTCAAAAATAGGAACATCAAACCAAACACAAGACCCTTCTAAACACAGGCCCTATACACACCTGTGATGCCTTTCCTGGTTAAAGTTTGAAACATACATGATTCAGAAACAATGAATTCATAACAGTATGGACTTCTGGAGAAGGAAAGGGAATTAGACTAGCAAGAAGAACTTCATCTAGGGTTTTTAATTTTGCTCAGAGAGGAAAAAATAAAAAACCTGAGCCAAAGATGATGAAACATTAAGATCTGATGAAGTTATAGGTGATGGTCATACAGGTGTTTGTCATATTTTCTGAATGCTTGAACTATTTCACTTTTTTAAAACTGATGATTACAGTAATATAATTCATGCAGAAAACAGTTTACAATTAAAAGCTAGGACAGTGTTCAAAATTCTTTATGATGGACTATGGAGCTCATGAACAGATTCTGAAAGCAGACTACAAATGAAGGGTGAGTTAGGAAAAGTTAGAAAGTGAATGGTGTTTGGAATTGGCTGGGGGAGGGGAAATGAGGACCTGCTGATCAATGGGCATGAAATCTGTCATGGGAGAGGAAAAAGTTCCAGAGACTAGCTTTAGAACAGAACATAGGGCTTATCTCTAACCATACTAGACTGTACACTTGACCATCTGTTAAGAGAACAGATCTACGGCATATGTTTTCTATCACAATAAAAAATAAAAAACACCTACAATGGAGATTAGGGTATGTCCCTAAGTTTTAATTTATCCAACACTTAAATGATACTAATAATAATTTGGTCTACTTTCAGCATTAGAGTACGAGTCAAAGAATATATATTAATCATTTAGTACAGTCTTAATATTTACCATTGGTATAATTAGTATATTAGGATAACCGTATCACTGAAAAATACAAAGTAAGTTGTTCACAAACAAGGAAAACAACAGCCAACAAACCAAAAGTGGGAAGATATTATCGTAACATAAAGTGTAAAGGGGGCTGGGTCAAAATAAATTACCAATGCTGCTGCTGCTGCTAAGTTGCTGCACTCGTATGTGACTCTGTGCGACCCCATAGATGGCAGCCCACCAGGCTCCCCCGTCCCTGGGATTCTCCAGGCAAGAACACTGGAGTGGGCTGCCATTTCCTTCTCCAATGCATGAAAGTGAAAATGAAGTCACTCAGTCGTGTCCGACTCTTCCTGACCCCATAGATGGCAGCCCTCCAGGCTCCTCCGTCCCTGGGATTTTCCAGGCAAGAGTACTGGAGTGGGGTGCCATCGCCTTCTCCACTACCTCCCCCTAAATTACGGGAAATACATTTACAATATATTGCTTGTTTCTGAACTTTTCCCCCTTTTCTAGCAGGAAAGGGAAACTGAGATTCATGATTTCTCTCATAAAGTCTACCACCTACTGATTTTGTTAGGATTTTTCTTATTTAAAACTGCAACATTATAGTCTGAAGACTCAGCGACACTTTGGGTGTCGAGGTCTGTGAGAGAACACAGGTAAAACGGCTCAATTAGACTAATTACCTAGATCCAGGTAAGACGGCTCAAGGCTGAGTAGGCTAACTGCCATCTTCCGGGGTTTTTAGTTGAGTTTTAAATTCACTGCTGAAGATGCAGTTCACGTGCGGCGAACGTGAGGTATCTTACTTCTTCGAAGAAGTTGAGCCATCTCCCTTCTTTGAAGAACGTGAGGAATCTCACTTGGAGAACGTGAGGCACCTCACTTCTCTGGAGAACGTGAGCCATCTCCCTTCTTGGAGAACATGAGGAACCTCACTCCGTTTGCAAGCCGCAACTGCCCCCGGGCAGCAGGCAGCACCACCTGGGAGCCCGAATCCCGGTTCTCAAAGTCCAAGGTCGTGTTGGTGACGAGCGGCCTCGCGAGATCTGACCCCTGGCGGGCGCGGCCTCGCGAGACCTGACCCCTGGCGGGCATGGCCTCGCGAGATCTGACCCCTGGCGGGCGTGGCCTCGCGAGATCTGACCCCTGGCGGCGCGGCCGGTAGCAGCATGCGTTCTGTGCGCCTCTCAGGACCGAGCTTGCCGGCCCGACCTGTGCACGCGTGCAGCTCTCCGGTCCAGGCGGCTGTAGCCGAGCGGGCAGGAGTCTGGACGGGGGTGACGGTGACGTCAGGTGTCTGCCCCTGGGTCCCACCCCGCCCCTGCACGGTGTGCAGTGGACACCTGGCTCCCCCCCGCGGCAGACAGGCCTCTGGTGGAGCGCCCGCCCCGGCCTGCCTGTGCGAAGGTGGACGTCTGCGCTGCCCATGATGGCTAGCCTCCTTGCCGCCCGGTTTCCTCAAATCCTGTGGCATCTTAGGCTCTTCACTAATCACCTAATTGGAAGGTGCCGTCCATGTCCTGTTGAGACAGGGAGAAAGGAAAGTGCAGTATCAGAATGACTCAGCCACAAGAAAGGAAGGAAACTGTGCCATTTGTGAAGACCTGGATGGACCTAGAGTTTGATATGCAGAGTGAAGTAAGTCGGACAGAGAAAAACCAATATCGTACATTAACGCGTATAAGTGGAGTCTAGAAAAAGTGGTACAGATGATCTTATTTGCAAACCTGAAATAGAGACATAATGTAGAGAAGTAATGTATGGATACCAAGGGAGTAAGGCTGGGAGGTGGAGGAACTGGGAGCTTTGGACTGTGAAGAAAGCTGAGCGCGGAAGAACTGATGCTTTTGAACTGTGGTGTTGGAGAAGACTCTTGAGAGTCCCTTGGACTGCAAGGAGATCAGCCCTGGGATTTCTTTGGAAGGAATGGTGCTAAAGCTGAAACTCCAGTACCTTGGCCACCTCATGCGAAGAGTTGACTCATTGGAAAAGACTCTGATGCTGGGAAGGATTGAGGGCAGGAGGAGAAGGGGACGACAGAGGATGAGATGGCTGGATGGCATCACTGACTCAATGGGTATGAGTCTGAGTGAACTCCGGGTGTTGGTGATGGATAAGGAGGCCTGGCGTGCTGCGATTCATGGGGTCGCAGAGTCGGACACGACTGAGCCACCGAACTGAACGGAACTGAACTGAACACTATTGATACACATGAAGAAGAAGTGAAAATCGCTCAGTCATGTCCGACTCTTTGCAACCCCATTGACTATACAGTCCATAGAATTCTCCAGGCCAGAATACTGGAGGTGCTAGCTTTTCTCTCTTCCAGGGTGTCTTCCCAACCCAGGGATCGAACCCAGATCTCCCGCACTGCAGGCAGATCCCTTACCAGCTGAGCCACAAGGGAACTCCATTTATGTACATGATAGATGACCAATCAGAAGCCACTGTATAACTCAGGGAACTCTACTCAGCGCTCTGTGGTGACCTAAATGGGAAGAAAATCCAAAAATGAGTGGATATATGTGTACACACAGCTGACTCACTTTACAGCAGAAACTAACACAACTTTCTAAAGCAACCGCACTCTAATAAAAATTAACGGCCCGTGGGCGACTCAGCCCGCCACTCAGTGCCACTCTTTAGTGGGGAAAACAAAAAGAGTGAACTAAATACGCAGTTAACACACTAAATTATTAGGAATACCGTAATTATAATTAGTGAATGCTTCTGAACAAGTTAGTATTTTGTGGAAAACTTTACATCACTTAGGACTTCCCTGGAAGTCCAGACAGCAAGGAATCTGCCTGAAATGGGGGAGACCCAGGTTCAATCCCTGGGTGGGGAAGATCCCCTGGAGAAGGAAATAGCAACTCCAGTACTCTTGCCTGGGGAATTCCATGGACAGAGGGGCCTGGTGGGCTGCAGCCCACGGGGTCGCAGAGAGTCAGACACGAGAGCAACTAAGACATCATTTAGTCATTTATACCCTCACCCCCAAAACACGTAAGCAGCTTAAGACAGAGATTAGTCACTCTTAAAGAAATAAAGAAGCAGAGCCCTGGCCCCAAACAGCCAACTGACTTGGAGTACAAGTGTCTTACAGGAGGCTGGAGCCCCCGTTGGAAGGATATAAATCAAAACACGGCTGCTAAGTGGTCTCAGTGGCATTCCCACCCCACTTAAACTACTACCTACAAGCTTTAATGCGCCTGATTTAACACCTTCGTCAGCACACTACTATGAATACTGGCTTTCATTGCCTGACAGTCTGTGCTGCAATCGGAGAGGTGATTTGAAATCAATAAGATGCTACACAGGACAAGCTGGCTGCCACATCACTCCCAGCCAAGTATTCTGGGTCAAGGGACGCTTCCTTCCAGAAGGAAGTTAGTCCCAGAATTTCTCATCTTCTTTGCAAACCAAACCCAGAGTGCCCCCCTGTGTATAAAGTGGAAATAAATGCCTACAGTTGCCATTATTACCAAGATAAGTTGATATATGAGTGCTGATTTTTTGACGAAAGTACACAATTATGCTGATAATTTTCAAGCACAATGTGTTTAACAAGTTGTCATATGGTGGGCATCATTATTTACAGTCCAAGCAATGTATTGTTTATTGATGGAGTTCCAGAAAACTCAGAATCTCAGAAACTGAAATTAAAGGCCCAAATATCTATTATTCACATCTTGTAGATAGTTATCATTTGACATTAAAAGTTGTTAACAGATTGTTCAAACACTTGAAAACATCACAAAATTTACTAACCCTCACCATGGACATCAAAGGTTTTTCTCTCATCAGGGCTTTTACCTAAATAATTTGCCTGGGACAACTCCCTTTGGCACCAAAGAGAATCCCCTGGGGTTTTTTTTGTTTTTTGTTTTCTTATTCTGTGAGCTTTACTAAGTTCTCCATGTTCAAAGGGCTTGTCAGACAAACCTTGTCATCAACCTGCAAAGGACTTCATCAGTCAATGATTAAATTAAGGTTAGGCTATTCAGCAGAACTTCCAAAGCATATTCCTACATAAAAATGTAAAAGTTACTAAAATAATTTATGTATTTACCTCCTGGAAAAGTCATTCATCAGCCATTTCTACAATTACAACTCTGAAAGACAAAACGCGCCAGTGATGGAGTTTGTTTTTCAATAGAAATATTGATAATTAGTTCTGTAGTTAGCCATGAGGTTTAATTTTGGAGAGGAATTTGTCTGCTTTGTTCAGAGGATTTAAGTTCCTTATGTATTCCTGCATTCTCATCTATTTGCTGTGCTCTAGTGTCCTCCAATGGATGTTCTCGATAGTACTGCTGTTACAGAATCTGTCTGAGTCTGAGGATCACCAGGAGGCCAGCTGGACAAGAGCTTTCCGAGCAAACAGTCCCTAAAAGAACCCCGTTCTCCCCATCTGAGCTGAAATCAAGTAACACTTGAGGTACATCCAAAAATCATTCTCCCTGATGGACAATGAGTTCCAGAGTCATTCAGATTAAATTTCCTTTCTCTTTGTATTGAATAATCTCGAAAGTTGGACCCATATGTATGAAAGTTGTTGAAAATATAAAGACAGTATGGCTTTAGAGGTATGTGGAACAAAGTTAGACTTTGGATGTCAATGAAGACACATTTAATATTGTTTGATTAGCCTGGAAAATAACTGAAAGTACTCTAGAGCCCAGGGCTTCCCTGGTGGCTCAATGGTAAAGAATCTGCCTGCCAATGCAGGAGACTCAGGTTTGATCCCTGGGTCAGGAAGATTCCCCTGGAGAAGGAAATGTCAACCAATCCCAGTATTCTTGCCTGGGAAGTTCCATGAACAGAGGAGCCTGGTGGGCAACAGTCCGTGGGGTTGCAAAACAGTCAGACATGACACAACTCCAGAGCATAAAGTTTGATTCTAGAAGAGTTTGTTTTGCAGGATTTCTGTGGTGCCTCAGAATCCACCTGCAAAGTGGGAGACCGGGTTCGGTCCTGGGTTGAGAAGATCCCCTAGAGGAGGGCATGGAATCCCACCCGAGCATTCTTGCCTTGAGAATTTCAAGGACAGAGAAGCCTAGTGGGCTGCACATGGGTTGCAAAGAGTCAGCAACAACTGAGAGACTAGCACTTGTTACGCAACATAAGAAACTAAAGAAAATCTCTTATTACTTGAATTAATGAATGAATCAGTCTGAATTATTGAAAAGTCTGAGTTATGGAGAAGTCTAAATTAGAACATATCTTTTAAAGAGCAGTGCTTCTGTATTTTCTTGGCCAAAATTAGAATGTAGTTTCAATAGACAGCCCAAGTAATTATAATAAAATCCAGGGCTATTCCTGTAAATCGCTTGTGTCTAGGGTTATTTAACAACAATATGCCCCATATATTCTTGTTGTTTCTATTTAAATAATTCCTCCATTCCCACAATAAGTGTTGAATCTTGTATTCAATCAAGTGTCCCAATTTTGATCCAGAAAATATTGTGACTCAAACTGTGGGTGGAAGAAAGGATGTACATGGGAAGGAACTTCCTACTAGATATATGCAAATAACTCCTGGAAAAATAACAGTGTGAACTTCACCCTGCCACCACACAGACATCAGTTCAGTTCAGTTCAGTCACTCAGTCGTTTCTGACTCTGCAACCCCAGGGACCAAAGCATACCAGGCCTCCCTGTCCATCACCAACTCTTGGAGTTTACTCAAACTCATGTCCATTGAGTCAGTGATGCCATCCAACCATTCATCCTCTGTCATCCCCTTCTCCTCCGGCCTTCAATCTTTCCCAGCATCAGGGTCTTTTCCAATGAGTCAGCTGTTCGAATCAGGTGGCCAAATTATTGGAGCTTCAGCTTGAGCATCAGCCCTTCCAAAGAGAAGCCAGGGTTGACTTCCTGTAAGATTGACTGGTTTGATCTCTTTGCTTTCTAGTAAAGGAGGCAGAGAACTAAAGAATTGATGCTTTGAACTGTGGTGCTGGAGCGGACTCGAGAGTCCCTCGGAAGGAACAAGTAGACGGAATGATTTATGAAGTTTTATGAGATCCCAGTTACTCTCTGAGCTCATTACCTGTCACTTTAAATCAACCCCTTCTCCTATCATGCATGTCATTTTCAAAGTCATCGGCCTCCAGTTCAGGATCAATAGGTTAATGCTTGATTTCTGTAACTGAGTAATGACTCACTACTATTAATATCTCCTTTCAACTATATTTTCTGTAGGCATTGCCCTCAGCCCCTCATACATATTCCTTCCTGTCCCTGACATTTAACTTTAACCCTAAATTTTTGAACAAATGTCCTAGAAGATGTCATAATTCTTGTATCACTTAGACTACTTATTTTTCTAAATAGCCCTTCCTCAAGTTCACATCGAAACCTTCAGTGAATTCCTCCCCACCGTTCCCTACCGGCCCCAATTCATTAGCCCACTGTTCAAAGAGTTCCAAATTCACTTCTCCTTTCTTTTTGCTGTTCACTACAGCCACTCCACTTGAAGGAAACAAAATCATCCAAGTATGTTAACTTTCCTACTGTATGCTAACCTTACTACTGTTAACAAAAAAAAAAACTCATCAAAAATACAGAACAAAGGTTGAGTACCATATCCACTCAATGTCATTTGGAGGCATTGCTTAAAAGGTCAACCCAAGGATTATTTAAAGGCATATACTTTGTTCAGCCACTGTTTACCATTAAATAAAGACCTAGATGTAAAGACGTGACCGGTGTCTCAAATGGTAAAGAATCCACCAGCAATGTGGGAGACCTGGGTTCAATTCCTGGGTTGGGAAGATCCCCCTGGAAGAGAGCATGACAACCCACTCCAGTATTCTTGCCTGCAGAATCCCATGGACAGAGGAGCCTGGTGGGCTGCAGTCTGTAGGGTCACAAAGAGTCACACATGCCTGGGGCACCAACACTCTTTAACACATATGTCGACATCCAGATTTTTGTCTAGGAGAAAAGGTAACCCAGTGTTACAGTGTACTGTCTTCCAGAACATTACCTAGTTTTGTCTCTAACCCAGAAATCATATGCTAGCTTTCCTTCATTAAATTTCTGGGGATACCCAGCCCTTCAGATGCTCTTGGAAGCAATCACTCCATTACACTGATTTCTTCGTATATGAATTAATGAGATGAATAATATTTTTGACATGTTCATTTTAAATTTGTAAAACAGCCATGTTTTTAACTTTTTGAAAAGTGTCCCTCATCACTAATCTCTTTTTGGAAACTTTTCTCCTCCTCCTTCTGTTCCTATCAGAAGTGTCTGCCACTTGTCCAAGCTTATCAGAATCCTAGCTCTCCTTCAGCTTTTTGTCCTAACTCCATTTCCCAGAAAGGACCTTATCTCCCCTTAAACGGATCTGGCATTGACAGCCTGCCTTACTTTTGCTTCTTTGTGGTTTCATTTATTTTTTAAATGCTTATTTTGTTTTCTTGACTGTTGCTCTTGAATTTTTGTCGTAACAAAATTAAATCTGCTAAACACTGGACTTCCCAAGTGGTGCTAGTGGTAAAGAACCCACGTGCCAAGGCAGGAGATATAAGAGACGCCGGCTCAATTCCTAGGTGGGGAAGATCCCCTGGAGGAGGAAATGGCAACCCACTCCAGTATTCCTGCCTGGAGAATTCCATGGACAGAAGAGCCTGGTCTATATAGTCCAAAAGGTCGCAAAGAGTCGGACATGACTGAAGGGACTTAGCACGCATACACACATGTTAAACACTGATATTTATAAACACAAAAAAATAGCAGCTGTGTGGCAACTCCTAGAATTTCTGAGAGACATAATGCAGTAAGTCTCCTACATATGAACAAATTCTGTTCCAAGACTGTATTCACAAGTCCAGTTTGTTCATAAGTCCAACAAATTTAGCCTGGGTACACAGCTAACACAGTCAGCTATATAGTACTGTACTGCAACAGGCTTATAATGCTTTTCTCATGAATAATATATAATAAACACGAAAAATAAGGTATTTTTACTATTGCGGTACAGTACCTTGAAAAGTACTGTGGTGCAGTACAGCAGCGGGCACACAGGGCTGGCATCCAGCGAACAGGCAGGAAGAGCCACTGACTGGAGGGGGAGGGGGCGGGACATGACGAGCTGAAGTCTCAGCAGGAATAGAAGCGGGTGACCTGCAACGTCACTCACGCATGGCGCTGAGGGAAAGCACATTCACACCCTTGAGAGCTCGCCACCTGAAGGTTCCTGTGTAGGGGACTTGCTATAATTGTTACCTTGGTATCTCATGAAATATTACAGAGTGCTTTAGAAAAGAAGAAAAAAGTTGAATGAGGAGACATTCAACATCAAAAACACATTAATTAACACTTTTACTACTTTCCTAGGTCAGCTGAGACAAGATCTGGGAAACGCTCTAAATAAAGTCTTTGCAAAGTGAGAAGGAATCGGCACAGATAGAAGAAGGTGCCAGACAGGGCTGTGGAGCCAGCCTTCTCGAGAAGCTCACTTCTAGAGGACCACTCGTAACTTTATGTGGCGCCCAGAACACTGTCATTTCAGAAAGAAACCCAGTGGGAAGTTCCCAGGGTGGGAGCGTGAGGCTTCCTGCACCCACTCGCCGGTGGACCGAGGTCCTCCTGTCTACATATTTGTTTAAGGTCCTCTCCCTCAACAGGTGGATACTGGAACAAGTATACTTGGGCACAAAACAATGGGAAAATTCAATTCTGAGCTTCAGTTATAGTTTCATGGAAAATTCTTCTTTTATTAGCTAGTTGTTTCAGCTGGGTATACAATTTAAAGACACTGCCCAAATAAAATTGAAATTCTACATTTTTAAAGCTGATCTAGATGGGAAAAAAGATGTCCTCGCTATTAACCACACCCTTTAACCAAGTCTCTCATTCTGGAGCGCTCCTGGGAGGCTAGGCTGATGGGTAGATGAAGAACAATATTAGAATCAGGCTTCATGAACCTGGAAGTTTGCCTGGCTCACTCTCTCATCTCCAGGCTTTTGTTCTCAGGCCACTCCACCTCCCTTCCAAGGCCATTCTCAGAAACCTTCAGGAGCCACACACTGGCTCCTCCAGAAACTTCCAGCTTCTAATCCTGTCATTCAAGGCTCTCATCATCTGACCCCAACTACCTCTCCTACGGTGTGGGAGGTTGATAGGCTATGGTACAATATTACTTATATTTCTTCACATCCGTATCTTGGTCCTGTTCTTTTCTCATTTCAAAAGACCCTGATGCTGGGAAAGATTGAAGGCAGAAGGAGAAGGGGACGACAGAGGATGAGATGGTTGGATGGTACCACTGACTCAATGGACATGAGTTTGAGCAAACACAGAGATGGTGAAGGACAGGGGAGCCTGACATGCTGCAGTCCGTGAGGTCACAAGGAGTCGGACAGGACTCAGCGAGTGAAGAATTCTTTTCTCTGCTTACCACATCCTTTCCCAATCATCTCTGCTTAGTCTTCTAGGCTTTATTCAAATACTATGCAATCCTTGAAATGTTTCCCAGTCACCACAACTAAACGTTATTTGTTTTTTCTGAATTCCTGTATCTTTTTGTTTTGTATTGGGTTGGCCAAAAACTTTGGTCAGATTTTTCTGTAAGATCTTATGGAAAAACTTGAACAAACTTTCTGCCCAGCCAAATATTACTTTGCTTTGTTAATCATATAATAGGCACATGTATTTCCTCCCTTATACAATGACGAGAACGGCAATCCACATCTCAGTGCTCTCTCTCTCCCCCATAGCAAAATCGATCCTCAATAATTTCTTGTTGAGTGAGTGAACTGAAAAGAAATGGTAATAATGCTTTATGCTGGTTTTACAAATTCAATTTTTTAAAATTAAATCACTTGAGAATTTTTGATCATTTGACCATTTTTCTATTTTCTCCTCATCTGTGCTTACATGCGTTCATGCTAAGTCACTTCAATCATGTCCAACTCTTTGCAACTCTTTGGACTGTGTAGACCACCAGGCCACATTGTCCATGGGATTCTCCAGACAAGAATACTGGAGCGGGTTTCCAGGCCTCCTCTAAGGGGGATTCCTGACCCAGGGATTGAACCTGCAACTCTTATGTCTCCTACATTGGCAGGCGGGTTCTTTACCACTGGCACCACCTGGGAAGCCCATTCTCTCCATAATCAGGCAATAAAAACATCTTTAATGATCAGGTTGACCTGAAGGTTGACAAGCCTATAAAATTCTAGTTTATCTGAATCAACCTCTTGGTTTGACCTTAGCATAACCTTCTGACAATATAGTACAGAATCTGTAGCACACCAACTTTCCCTTCCAATAAAATTGTTTAACGGTTTTAATCAAAAGCTAATTGCAGTTGCCTAAAGAACCTTCAGAAAGATCTGAGGTCTGGGTTTGGGATTAAACAGTTCTTTAGAGTTACCAAGTGCTTTCACATACATTGATGAGAGCCCCGTGGTGCAAGCTGGGTTCAGGAATTTTGTGCAGGATGTTTGTTGGAAACATAGGGCAGGAGGAGAGGCTGGCAGGGGAGAAGTCAGGCTTCGGTGCATTTATGAGTAAGCCCTGACCCCAGGAGGATCCCTGGGGCTGGCATCACCCTGATCATGCCAGGAGGGACCCAGACCTTTGTACCCCTGGACTTATGGGTGATGCGCTGCCCTGGGAAGCAAGCACCCTTGGGCAAGGTGGCACTCTTCAGTAGAGGCAATTCTCAAAGAGGGGTGTGGCGATCTCTCAGTAGACAACCTCTGCATTGGGAGGAATAAATCCTTCATTCCCCAGGGAGAGATTTTGGCCAATGAAGTCCAGTATCCACAACTAGCTCTAAATACCAGTGCATGACATGTTCTTTCCAGTAAGTACTAAAGTTTGGTGTGATTTGCTGAGCACACCTTTATTCTAGACAGCAAAGGAGTATTTATACTCCCACACTTCTCTCCTACAGTACTCCTGTCTGAATTCCTGATACGAGTCTGAAACGTGTCACAGTGCTTTCCCCTAACTCCAACGATTTTCGATTCTTGAAGCAAATGAAATGTGTGTTTGTATCTCTTCCTTTGTGCCAGTGGTCCTATTGAAACAAGAATTATAAACGAAAAGACATATTTAGAAACTAATGAGATCTATAATTTTTTTTCTCTAATACTTCCATAAAATTAATCTTTTGGCATGGTCCAGCCCCCGTGGATCCAGGGAATTCGAAGGGGAGATGGAGTCAGCGAGGAAAAACTTATTTATTTAGAAATATAAAGAGAGATTAGGAAAGAATAGTGTAGTAGGAAAATTAGTGGAGAAAAGAGGCTGAATAACTTGGTTTACGTGGAAAACCAATAAAGTTCCAAGACAAAGAACTTGCACCATCTACGTTGGGCCACAGGCGCCTGCTTNCAGCATCAGTCCTTCCAATGAATATTCAGGACTGATTTCCTTTACGATTGACTGGTTTGATCTCCTTGCTGCCCAAGGGACTCTGAAGAGTCTTCTACACCACAGTTCGAAGGCGTCAATTCTTTGACACTCAGCCTTCTTCACAGTCCAACTCTCACATCCATCGTGACTACTGGAAAACCATAGCCTTGACTAGACAGACCTCTGTCAGCAAGTGATGGCTCTGCTTTTTAATATGCTAAGTTTGTCATAACTTTTCTTCCAAGGATCAAGCGTCTTTTAATTTTACGGCTGCAGTCACCATCTGCAGTGATTTTGGAGCCCAAGAAAGTAAAATCTGCCTTCCTAGGGCAGCTATTTCATCCCATTTTATGGATGATACAGAAATAAGATTATGACTTGTCCAAGTTTATGCAGTCTCAAAAGGCATCAAGAACTGAAAATTAAATAACTAGAGCAGAGTTGGGATGGCTAAAGAATTATCCAAAGTACAGACATTTAAATCTCTAGGTCCAGAGAAATTATATTCTTGGTCAACTAAATCATCATTCAAAATTTTCAGATAATCAATAGCTGTCATTTTAAGCATCTCTTCAGATTGAGATATTATCAGGAAACTAGAATATTCAAGAGATATTTCACACCAATAACTGAGAACAAACTTTTCCATTAATTATAAATTTTTATTTTCTATTCCTTGAAAATGATGAATTGTGAAAAACTTTAGTCAATGAGACAATTTTTCAAAAAGCCCAGGAACTTGGTAAAAAATAAACTTCTTTGTAACAGGTTAGTTCAGTTCAATTGAATTTGCTTGTTATCAAAACAGGAATAAGGAAATGCAAATGGAAATATACCTTTACTTTGTTAGTTTTCCTTATCGTTATTTTATCCTAAGTAAAGAAACATGCGTGGCAATTATAATTCAAGTTAAACCACTATGTGGTATTCTAAATACTGGAGGATTTCTTGATGAGGGAGAAAATATCAGATGATAGTCTCAATGCATCATTGCTTAGTTTTTATTTTTTAATTACTAGTATCGTTTTTTCTAGAGAACTATGTATCTGATTACTCATGTGAGTCATAGATTCATGTATTTGGAGCAAGGGAAAAGTGCTCTTTAGGTAGAATGGGTCTGAACACAGGAAAAGTAAATTCACATTGCCCACCTTCTATTAGAAACACCACACTCCAGTGGTGAATACTCCAAAAGGTTCTTAATTAAATCTCATATCCATCAGTCTTGACAATTACCATATCTTGATTCAAACCAAATGCTTTGAGCTTAGAATAGTGAATATCAGAAATAGGCTTTTATTGGTGAAACTTGAGACTTGTAAAATGCCATAACGTTGCTCTCATTGGTGAAATAACTGAATGTTAAAGACTTGGGAGTTGGACAAAGGTGAGAAATACTCTGTGCCCCTTCATGAGGAGGGAACAAGGCTCTACAAAGGCTCTGGCCTGGTCACACCCATGTCTTGCTCCCCAAGGGATTGTTTCAACCTTTGATTAAGAGTATTTCTCATCATCTAGCTCCAATTATTAAGGATACAGTATTCTTCCCTGGAATATCATCATGTCTACTCTAAGTAAAATGTTTATGCAAGGGGATGGCTGTTGTATTTACATGCAGAGAGAGCAGAGACTTCCTTAGGTTTATACAAGAGTTGGAGGAACAGATTACATCTAGTTCCCGGTTAGAGTTCATTTAATAACTGAGAATGCAGAAGCTACCACCCAAGAATGGCATCAAAGACAAGAATTCCCTTATATGCCAGCTTCTTCTATCTTCCATGGGTAGAAAAGCTTAAAATTACCTCCAAGCTCCATTTTCCAGTGAAGAGAGACCTATGCTAGGCTTCCTTTGTGCCAGAGATGGTAGATGGCAGCCTGTCCGTGGTTCATTCATTCGGTCAATAAATGTGTATTACACACCTGGTAGCTCAGCTGGTAAAGAATCTGCCTGCAATGCAGGAGACCCCAGTTCGATTCCTGGGTTGGGAAGATTCCCTGGGGGAGGGCATGGCAACCCACTCCAGTATTCTTGCCTGGAGAATGCCATGGACAGAGGAGCCTGGCAGGCTACAGTTGCATGTAGGGGACCTGACTACATGGGGTTTCAAAGAGTCAGACATGACTGAGCAACTAATCACAGACACCATGGGTTAGACAGACATTGCGTGTTAGAGGCTCAGGAGGTCACCTTAGCTGGGATCAGGATGAGGCAGTGACAGCCCACGCCTCCGAAAAGACCACTCACTAAGAAAAAAATCGACAATACCAGAAGGAAAATGCGACCCTCTTTTATGCATGAGGAATCAGTTATCAAAGAAACCAAAGATAAGAAAGGAACAGACTCCTGATTCCCAGGGGCCTGCAGTTCTAGCTGGCAGTAACACCTGGCACAGGAGACCCTGCTCTCAGCATCCTGTGGGCTGTGACATGACTAGTGGGCACTCACCTGAGCCCAGCTGCCACTGCTGCGTCAACCAACCAATGGCACTGGGTTTACCACGGCCACTTGGGAATTTGGATTCCATCCTCAAAACGTTCCTGACAGCATACTGTTTCTCTGCTTTGGTGTATATTTGAAAGTTTTCCATAGCAAAGTATGTTTAAACCCCTGGCATTACAAGAGGTCATCAAGCTTCACTTGAGCTTTTCCAGAGGTGACATCCCAACACTTCATCAGATCCTACCACTTCACAGGATCATAAGATCCTACCACTCAGCTGAAACTTGACTTCTTATCATGTCTACCAGGTGATCAAACTTCTCTCCTGTGAATGACATAAAAGTAGTTCTTTACACAGAAGTAAATCTCTCAACAAGAGAATCCTCCAAATAGCAAGAAGTTTATTAGGTATACAACTTGCTATCCAAGATAGGGACAAATTTTGAAAATAAAGAGTGGTACTAAAATAATGAATGTATTATAATTGTTAATATTTATATTAATTAATTGAGTACTAGATTTTAATGTAGTGGGAGATCTATTAAAAGATTCTAATTCAAAAGCAGTTTCAGGCACTTTCCTGGCAGTTCAATGGTTAACACTCTGTGCTCCCAGAGCAGGGGACATAAGTTCATTCCCTGGTTGGGAAACTAGGATCCCACCTGCCCCATGGTGCAGCCAAAAAAAACAAACGAAAAAAAAAAAAGGCATAAAAAAAATAAATTGCTCTCCAAAATGTAAAAATAACATATCTGGGACAGATGCTAAATCAGATAGGATACTAAGAAACATGCGTGAACAGGGAATGACCTGGGTGAACCCAACCATATGGTCACCCTAGTTACCCTCGTTACCGTCACCATTTCCCTCATTCAGGATGAACATCCCCGAGTCTTTGAACTTGGTTTCTTCAGCATCCAGTTTCCTTCATTTGACAATATCCACTTAAAATATGGTACCAAAACTAACGCAGTCATCCTGATGAGCTCTGACCAGCGCCCATTACAATGAGCCATCATTGCCATTGATCCTGACACTCCCTTCGGATGGCATGAGCCTGCCCAGCAGCTGCAAGTGTACTGTTGGCACCTGTTCCGCCTGTAATCAACTGAAATCTTCTGCACATAAAGCCCTACTAAACTCAGCCTTCCTCTTTATACACATTCACAAAGGATCTTATTTTCAGCCCTAGATTTAGAAATTATATCCGGTTAGTTCCAGGTCATCATGATAAGATTATTAGCAAAACTTTTGATGAACAGCTTGTCACCTAATACACTGACTGTTCTTCCAATGTTTTGTGACACCCAAAGTTTATTGAGCAATTTCTATGTATGTCTTTCATCCCAATTGTAATTTAAATGTTTAACAGAACAGGGCCCAACCTCATCTGGTTGACCCAGTTAGCCAACATTTTTTTCAGCCAGGTAAGAATTTACCTCACTATTCTGACATTGGAGAAGGCGATGGCAACCCGCTCCAGTACTCTGGCCTGGAAAATCCCATGGACGGAGGAACCTGGTGGGCTGCAGTCCATGGGGTTGCTAAGAGTTGGACACGACTGAGAGATTTCACTTTCACTTTTCATTTTCATGCATTGGAGAAGGAAATGGCAACCCACCCCAGTGTTCTTGCCTGGAGAATCCCAGGGATGGGGGAGCCTGGTGGGCTGCCATCTATGGGATCGCACAGAGTCGGACACGACTGAAGCGACTTAGCAGCAGCACCAACATTCTGACATTGGGTCTATAATTGTTTCCATTTAATCCAAAAGAGTATCATGAGAGGTATCAAATACACCAGATACTTCCCTCTGAATGTAAGCTGATAGAATCTTCAGCGTAATGTTTTACATTTTTTACGAGGGAAGAGGGCTCATGACAGCAGTGGAGGAAGGTCCTGAACTCAGCTCCTCTCATGAACATGTCAAATACACAGCCGTGTGTAGGACGATTCGCCACACTCCAGCCATAGCATTGCATAAGTAGGAGGGATCACAGAGGTGTGACTCTTCCATGAGGAGCAAGCGATTCGAGTCCCACATGAGACACACCAACCCCTTGATGCTGCACAGGAGAGAGAAGGCTCCAAAACACTTTGCTTTAAAAACCGCCTGGGAAGACACACGGCGAGACCGTGGAATTGCAGAGAACAGAACACCCACTCTCAAGAAGCACGTTCACAGACTCACTCGACCCAAAAGGCTATCAGGAGATTTTCCAGCAGAAACCTCATGGGCCAGAAGGGAGTCGCAGATGTATTCAAGGTTCTGAAAAGTAAAAAATTTCCAAATAAGAATTTCTATCCAACAAGATTATTATTCAGAATTGGAGGAGAGATTTTATGGATTTCCCAGATAAACAAAAGCTACCGGAGTTAATCACCACTAAACTTGCCCTACAAGAAATACAATTTCTTTACAAGAAATTGAAAAGAAGTGGCACTAATAAGTAAGAACACACGCAAAAGTGAAAGTCTCTCTAGAAGAGGTAAGTACAAAGTAACGGTAGTGCATTAATCACGTATAAAGTGAGCGTGACGGTTAAAGGGCAAAAGGCGTCAAAGAAACTAAAGTCGTAATAATTATTTGAGAGGTGCTTGAAATAAGATATTTTAAATGTAAAATAAGGTGTAACATTTATAAATGTATATGCATCCAACACAGGCTTCCCAGGTAGTTCAGAGGTTAAGAATCTGCCTGCCAATGCAGGAGACATGGGTTTGATCCCTGGGCCAGGAAGATCCCCTGGAGTAGGAAATTGCAACCCACTCCAGTTTGCTTGCCTGGAAAACTCCACGGACAGTGGAGCCCGGTGGGCTACAGTCCATGGGGTGGCAAAGAGTCAGATGTGACTGGGCATGCAGGCACACACGTACCCAACATGCATGCTTGCTTGCTAAGTCGCTTCAGGCGTGTCTGAATCTGTGCGACCCCATGGACAGCAGCCCACCAGGCTCCTCTGCCCACAGAATTCTCCAGGCAAGAGTACTGGAGTGGGGTGCCATTTCCTTCTCCAACACAGAAGTATCTAAATATTTAAAGCAAATATTAAAAGACTTGAAGGGAGAAATTAAAAGCAAAACGATAATAGCAGAGTTTGGTATTATTACCAAACTTACATCAGTGGATTTATCATTTAGACAGAAAGTCAATGTGCCAACCNGTTCTTGCCTGGAGAATCCCAGGGATGGGGGAGCCTGGTGGGCTGCCATCTATGGGATCGCACAGAGTCGGACACGACTGAAGCGACTTAGCAGCAGCACCAACATTCTGACATTGGGTCTATAATTGTTTCCATTTAATCCAAAAGAGTATCATGAGAGGTATCAAATACACCAGATACTTCCCTCTGAATGTAAGCTGATAGAATCTTCAGCGTAATGTTTTACATTTTTTACGAGGGAAGAGGGTTCATGACAGCAGTGGAGGAAGGTCCTGAACTCAGCTCCTCTCATGAACATGTCAAATACACAGCCGTGTGTAGGACGATTCGCCACACTCCAGCCATAGCATTGCATAAGTAGGAGGGATCACAGAGGTGTGACTCTTCCATGAGGAGCAAGCGATTCGAGTCCCACATGAGACACACCAACCCCTTGATGCTGCACAGGAGAGAGAAGGCTCCAAAACACTTTGCTTTAAAAACCGCCTGGGAAGACACACGGCGAGACCGTGGAATTGCAGAGAACAGAACACCCACTCTCAAGAAGCACGTTCACAGACTCACTCGACCCAAAAGGCTATCAGGAGATTTTCCAGCAGAAACCTCATGGGCCAGAAGGGAGTCGCAGATGTATTCAAGGTTCTGAAAAGTAAAAAATTTCCAAATAAGAATTTCTATCCAACAAGATTATTATTCAGAATTGGAGGAGAGATTTTATGGATTTCCCAGATAAACAAAAGCTACCGGAGTTAATCACCACTAAACTTGCCCTACAAGAAATACAATTTCTTTACAAGAAATTGAAAAGAAGTGGCACTAATAAGTAAGAACACATGCAAAAGTGAAAGTCTCTCTAGAAGAGGTAAGTACAAAGTAACGGTAGTGCATTAATCACGTATAAAGTGAGCGTGACGGTTAAAGGGCAAAAGGCGTCAAAGAAACTAAAGTCGTAATAATTATTTGAGAGGTGCTTGAAATAAGATATTTTAAATGTAAAATAAGGTGTAACATTTATAAATGTATATGCATCCAACACAGGCTTCCCAGGTAGTTCAGAGGTTAAGAATCTGCCTGCCAATGCAGGAGACATGGGTTTGATCCCTGGGCCAGGAAGATCCCCTGGAGTAGGAAATTGCAACCCACTCCAGTTTGCTTGCCTGGAAAACTCCACGGACAGTGGAGCCCGGTGGGCTACAGTCCATGGGGTGGCAAAGAGTCAGATGTGACTGGGCATGCAGGCACACACGTACCCAACATGCATGCTTGCTTGCTAAGTCGCTTCAGGCGTGTCTGAATCTGTGCGACCCCATGGACAGCAGCCCACCAGGCTCCTCTGCCCACAGAATTCTCCAGGCAAGAGTACTGGAGTGGGGTGCCATTTCCTTCTCCAACACAGAAGTATCTAAATATTTAAAGCAAATATTAAAAGACTTGAAGGGAGAAATTAAAAGCAAAACGATAATAGCAGAGTTTGGTATTATTACCAAACTTACATCAGTGGATTTATCATTTAGACAGAAAGTCAATGTGCCAACCGTGGGCCTTAAATGACATACCAGTCCAGATGAATTTAACAGATGTATGTATATGTATAAAGCATTTAATCCAAAAGCAGTAGAGTATACTCTCCTCTCAAGTGCATTAAATAGATCGTGTTAGGTGACAAAATAACTATCAGTAAATTCAGGAAGACTGAAATCCCATCAAGCATTTTCTGTGACAGCAGTATATGAAACCAGATGTTAGTTACAAAAAGAAAACTGGAAAAAATCAAAACATGGAGATCAAACAACCTGCTACTGAATAATCAGTTCAATGGTTCATCAAAGAAATCAAAGGAAAAATAAAATACCTAGAGACAAACGATAGCAAAAATGTGATAGTCTGTAGGACAGAATTCCAAAAGCAATTCCAAGAGGAAAGTTCACAGCCATACAAANCAAACAACCTGCTACTGAATAATCAGTTCAATGGTTCATCAAAGAAATCAAAGGAAAAATAAAATACCTAGAGACAAACGATAGCAAAAATGTGATAGTCTGTAGGACAGAATTCCAAAAGCAATTCCAAGAGGAAAGTTCACAGCCATACAAACTTACATCAAGAAACAAGAAAAATACCAAATGAACAGTTTAACTTTGCACCTAAAGGAACTAGAAGAAAATAACAAAAAATTTCAAAATTAGTAGAAGGAANTAAGTCGCTTCAGGCGTGTCTGAATCTGTGCGACCCCATGGACAGCAGCCCACCAGGCTCCTCTGCCCATGGAATTCTCCAGGCAAGAGTACTGGAGTGGAGTGCCATTTCCTTCTCCAACATAGAAGTATCTAAATATTTAAAGCAAATATTAAAAGACTTGAAGGGAGAAATTAAAAGCAAAATGATAATAGCAGAGTTTGGTATTATTACCAAACTTACATCAATGGATTTATCATTTAGACAGAAAGTCAATGTGCCAACCATGGGCCTTAAATGACATATCAGTCCAGATGAATTTGATAGATGTATGCATATGTATAAAGCATTTAATCCAAAAGCAGTAGAGTATACTCTCCTCTCAAGTGCATTAAATAGATCGTGTTAGGTGACAAAATAACTATCAGTAAATTCAGGAAGACTGAAATCCCATCAAGCATTTTCTGTGACAGCAGTATATGAAACCAGATGTTAGTTACAAAAAGAAAACTGGAAAAAATCAAAACATGGAGATTAAACAACCTGCTACTGAATAATCAGTTCAATGGTTCATCAAAGAAATCAAAGGAAAAATAAAATACCTTGAGACAAACGATAGCAAAAATGTGATAGTCTGTAGGACAGAATTGCAAAAGCAATTCCAAGAGGAAAGTTCACAGCCATACAAACTTACGTCAGGAAGCAAGAAAAATACCAAATGAACAATTTAACTTTGCACCTAAAGGAACTAGAAGAAAATAACAAAAAATTTCAAAATTAGTAGAAGGAAGAAAATGATAAAGATCAGAGCAGAAATAAACAAAACAGAGCCATAAAAATCGTAAAAACCAATGAAACTAAGAGCTGACTCTGAAAAGATAAGCAAAATCAGTAAACCTGATTTATTGATTGAGTCTGCACACTCATGTACCCAAAACGTTAGCTAGACTAACCAAGAACAAAAAGAGAGGAGTTTAAGTAAAGGAAGTGAAAGACGAGAATTCACAACCGATACCAAAGACACACAAAGGGTCAAAAGAGACTGCCACAGTTACAGGCCAACAATCTGCACAACCTAGAAGAAAGGAACAGATTTCTTTAGAAAATGTAATTCAAGCACAAATCTTGAAGAAATGGAAACTCTGAGTAGCCCAATCACTAGTGCTTATAAGAGAGCATGGGCAAGACGAAAGGAGGGGGTCAATGGTGTGGCGATAGATGGAAACTCGCTGTGCGGTAGTGATCACTCTGCAGTCCATAAAGATGTCAAATTACGACGCTGCACAGCAGAAAAATATGCAACTTAATAAAACGTTAAATAAACCGTTTGCCTAACAGTCTACTCATGAGTGTTTGTCTGGTGAAACAATCTGAAAATTTTTTAACAGTGAAAGATACGAGTTGTACGGAGCTTACCACACAATCCAGGTCATTGACAACTGTTAGGTGTCGCCTGGTTAGAGCAGAACCCAGAAAGAAAAGCAGAAGGCACGTGGAGTGCATTTGGCAACTAATTGCTTTGATTCGGTGCAGATGGTCCATCCGTCTATGCTCTTCTTTCAGCCTCTCAAGCTCACTGGCGGGCCACTCTGAGCTGTTTTCTGTCCAAGGGTCACACCTAAGCTAGGTTGAAAAGCACTGGCGAAGAATCACCATGATACAATGCCCGAGTGAGTGCTCAGTGATGTCCAGCTCTTTGCGACCCTACGGACTGTAGCCTGCCAGACTCCTCTGCCCATGGGCTTTTCCAGGCAAGAATACTGGAGTGGGTTGCTATTTTCTCCAGGGGATCTTCTCAACCCATGGATCGAACCCACATCTCCTGCATTGGCAGGCGGATTCTTTTCTACTGAGCCACCTAGGAACAATAGGATTGGTTAATTTGAGCCAAGAATGATAAGAACCAGGACCAAGAGAACTCTCTGATGAAGAGTCGCAGAGTGCATGACTTCACCTGCACAAACAGAGAGGGAGAGAACCCTGGAGACCTCTATTCATCAACAATGAAGGATTACTAAGTCAAACTCAAGACGTCTGGAATGCGAAGTATCCTAGAGACACAGCAGTCATCTCCATAAAAAGCATCCAAACCAAACTATAGCTGGTTTTAACTGTAAAGGATTATGGAGGAAATGTAATCTGGAGAAAAGGTGCATCTGGTCTGAAATCAAGCTCCAGTTTCTTCACTTACTTGTNGAACCCAGAAAGAAAAGCAGAAGGCACGTGGAGTGCATTTGGCAACTAACTGCTTTGATTCGGTGCAGATGGTCCATCCGTCTATGCTCTTCCTTCAGCCTCTCAAGCTCACTGGCGGGCCACTCTGAGCTGTTTTCTGTCCAAGGGTCACACCTAAGCTAGGTTGAAAAGCACTGGCGAAGAATCACCATGATACAATGCCCGAGTGAGTGCTCAGTGATGTCCAGCTCTTTGCGACCCTACGGACTGTAGCCTGCCAGACTCCTCTGCCCATGGGCTTTTCCAGGCAAGAATACTGGAGTGGGTTGCTATTTTCTCCAGGGGATCTTCTCAACCCATGGATCGAACCCACATCTCCTGCATTGGCAGGCGGATTCTTTTCTACTGAGCCACCTAGGAACAATAGGATTGGTTAATTTGAGCCAAGAATGATAAGAACCAGGACCAAGAGAACTCCCTGATGAAGAGTCGCAGAGTGCATGACTTCACCTGCACAAACAGAGAGAGAGAGAACCCTGGAGACCTCTATTCATCAACAACGAAGGATTACTAAGTCAAACTCAAGACGTCTGGAATGCGAAGTATCCTAGAGACACAGCGGTCATCTCCATAAAAAGCATCCAAACCAAACTACAGCTGGTTTTAACTGTAAAGGATTACGGAGGAAATGTAATCTGGAGAAAAGGTGCATCTGGTCTGAAATCAAGCTCCAGTTTCTTCACTTACTTGTTATGTGATTTAGTGTTTTGTCGTGCACACTTCCCAAGCCACAGTTTTATTACCGCTGAATAGAGCCCCTTTTTCAAGCTATGCCATGTTATAAGAAAGATCACTGTCAAACTCACAGATTTGTTATGGAGATCAAATGAGAAGACCTAAATAAAAGCTCCACACAAATATATTTTCTTATGATAATCATAGTATCATCAGTGGACTTGGCTGTTTTCAGTGGATTTGGATAAGTGTGTCCTCCCTTTCATCTTTCCTGGGGTATGGCTGCTCTACAGTGCTGTGTTAGTTTCTGCTGTAGAGCAAAAGGGACCAGCCATCCCTCCACATGTCCGCTCCCTTCGGAGCCTGTCTCCCTTTCAGGTCGCCACGGGGTGTCCGAGCCCCCTGTGCTCTCGGTGCGTCCTCATCAGCCGTCTGTCTGCAGTGTGCTCACGTCCATCTCAACCTCCCTTTGCCTCCCACTCCCTCTCTCCCCACTGGGGCCCATGTTCGTGTTCTGTTTGTCTGAATCTCTATTTCTGCTTTGCAAATAAGACCATCTACGCCGCTTTTCTAGACTCCACATGTACGCATTAACATACAATATTTGTTTTTCTCTTTCTGACTCACTTGGCTCTGTATGACAATCTCTAGTTCCATCCATCTCTTTACAAATGACCCAATTTCATTTCTTTTCATGGCTGAGTAATACTCATATATATATATATATACCGCCCCTTCTTTATCCATTACTCTTTGATAGACATTTAGGTTGCTTCCATGTCCTGGCTACTATAAATAGNGTGGTGCTAGTGGTAAAAACCTGCCCATTTTCAGGAGACGTAAGAGACAAGTTTCAATCCCTGGGTTGGGAAGACCCCCTGGAGGCGGGCATGGCAGCCCACTCCAGTGTTCTTGCTTGGAGAATGCCATGGACAGAGGAGCCTGATGGGCTACAGCCCATGGGGTCACACAGTCGGACACGACTGAAGCGACTTAGCACACATGCATATATATTCATCTGTTTAAAATACTGTAATAAAATCAGTGTGCACACGTAAATGTCATATCAAATTGAAATGTTCTAGAGACCACATTAATGGTAAAACAACGAAAAACTGAATTTTATACCAATCCTGGAATAAAAAGTCTATCATTTCTGTGTTCAACTAGACTTCCTGTAATGGCGTCAGTGATGACAGAAGCAGTAACCCGGCGATGGTCTATTCTTTTTCCCTCCAGCCTATACATGTCCACAATAGACGCAAATATGAAACTGACTGGATGCTTACTAAATATGCATGAGCTGGGCTTGTTTTCTGTGCAACCGAAAGAAAACAGAGAAACAAATAGAATGTAGTCNGTTCAACTAGACTTCCTGTAATGGCGTCAGTGATGACAGAAGCAGTAACCCGGCGATGGTCTATTCTTTTTCCCTCCAGCCTATACATGTCCACAATGGACGCAAATATGAAACTGACTGGATGCTTACTAAATATGCATGAGCTGGGCTTGTTTTCTGTGCAACCGAAAGAAAACAGAGAAACAAATAGAATGTACTCATCGTTATTTATAATCTTCCATTTCATATATTCTTTTTTCTAACATGTAAGTTGGTTTTATTTTTTTTATTTTTTGACTGTGCCTCATGGTTCACAGAATCTTAGTTTCCCAACCAGTGATCAAACCGCTGCCCCCTGTAATGGAAGGGCAGATTCTTAACCACCGAGCCACCAGGGAAGTCCCAATTTTATATATTCTTTAGAACACTATGGTGATTTTCCATTTATTAACTTTTATTATACTTATGAATTTAGAAGATAAAATTATTCCAGTAAAATAGAGCCTTCTCACACCCAACATCTAATCCCAACTTTGTTTTGACAGAGATCAGTGTTTTCAGCCTTCTACCTCTGATGTGAGCTGGGGGATGGGGCTGGGGGATGTTAGCCATCGGAGTCAGAGCAGCTCCCCGATCTTAGTAACTTAAAGCATCTCACAGTTTATCATCTCAGACTCTGCAGGTCAGAAGTCTGGACACAGGGTAACTGAGTTCCCTGCTCAAATCTCCCAGGCTGAATCAAGGTATCGGCTAGGATTGACCTGGTTCTTCCGACCCCATTCAGGCCACTGTAAAATGCAGTTCCTTTTTGTTTGTATCAGTTTGCTATTGCTGAGTAATGAATGAAGCATGTTAGTGACCAAAACAAGCCCATCAGAAAAAAAAGCTTTCAGAAATGCGGGCGTGGTGTGCTGGGTTCTTTGTTCAGGGATTCAAGGAGCAAAATCTGGGTCAGCCGTGCTCCACGTCTTTCGAGAGGTTCTGGGAAGAACCTGCTTCCATGCCCGCCCAGACAGACGGAGAGGGAGGTCTCCGTGGGTGGGGGCGTCTGCTGGTTCTGCTCTCAGCTCCCACAGGCCCCCCCCCCCAGATCCTTGCCGTGTGGCCCCATCTGTCTTCAAAGCTGGTGGCTTAGAGTCTTCCCGGTCCCGAATCGCTCACACTTCCAATCTCTGTCCCGGGGAAAGCTTCCTGCTTATGTTTTTTTCCAGAGGTTTTATGGGTTCAGGTCTCAAGTTTAAAGTCTTTAATCCGTTTTGAATGTATCTTTGTGGCTGATGCAGTCCAGTCTGATTCTCTTGCCCGTAGCTGCCCTATGTTCTCATAACGGATAGCGCAGAGTCACAGACACAGAGGAAAGGTGCTTCCCAGAGGGGAGGGAGGGGGGCACTAGAGAAATAGCTGAGGTGGGGGGGAAATAGCTGAAATCCCGAGAAATAGCTGAGGTGTGAAGACGTGCACAACTCCAGCTGCGAAATGGATGAGCCAGGGTGTGAGGTGAACGGTATGGGGACATAACCAATAATCATGTAATATCGTCCTGTGGTGACAGACGGTGACTAGATTATCCTGGTGAACATTTTGAAATGTACAGAAATACTGAATCACTATGTTGTGTAGCAGGAACTCACAGAGTGTTGTGGTTCAATTATACTTTAAAATCAAACAAACTCACTCATAGGAAAAGAGATGAAATTTGTGGTTATCCAAGGGGGTAGAATTGGGTAAACACAGTTGAAATGTGCAAACTTCCAGTTATAAAACACAGAAGTAGTAGAAATGTAAGGTACAGCGTGATAAATATAGTAACACCACTGTACGTTATACACGAAGGTTGTCATGAGAGTAAATCCTGAGGTCTCATCACAAAGAAAAAAATCTTTTCTGGTTCCTTAATTTTGTTAGATACCTGCAGATTTTGTTAAATCTCGTATAAATTATGATATGATGGGTGTTCACTAAACTTACAATGGTCATCATTTCATGATGCATGCAAATCAGATCATAATGCTATACACCTTAAACTTGTGTAGTTTTATGTCAATCATATCTCAATAAAACTGGAAGCAAATATAATTTTTTTAATTAAAAATTAATAACCAGGTTGAAAAAGCTAGACAAAGTCCCTCATCTCACCTGAAATTTGTTAGTATATTATATAGCTATGTTTCAGGCACATTGCTGGAAACACAAATAAACCTGTCATTGAAGACCTCACAAATCACTATTACACAGAAAGGTAAGCAATTATTGTAAATGAGAGTAAATAGCATATTACATTATCATATTAAGAGAGTATTATTATATGAGACTGTATTTGAGATCTAAATAAGGCAGTGGAGATACACAGAAGGACTTGTGTCTGTGAAAGATGGAAAAAAATGTTATCACGAGAGAGGTGCAATTTGAGCTAGGACTTGATGCTGAGACTGAAGTACCTTAGGGAGGTCTTGCCTGGAGGTCCAGTGGTGAAGGCTTCTCCTTCCAACGCAGAGGGGGCACGGCTGATCCCTGGTCGAGGAGCTCAGATCCCACATGCCTCACGGCCAAAACTCAGAGAAAAAAAAAGACTTTAAACGCGGTCCATACCAAAAAACTCTTTAAATGAAAAAGAAGAAATAGTGATGTCTTGGGAAGAAGAGGAAAAGAGATTCTAGGAAATGAGTAGCCTCTGTGTATCTTGCTGGTGTGGAATCAGGAGGTAATGTTATTTTGGTAGCATCTAGGAGAAAGCATGTCAGCTCCCCACCCTGGCACTAAACCTGCCCTTGCCTGGCATCTGAAGGTTGGTGGGAGGGGTCGATTGTACAGCTCCCTCTGCCCCCGACCCCCCACTTCACCTCGGCACAACTGAAGCAAGATTCATGGGGCTCACAGAGCCTTTTGAGCACTTGAGGATTCTGTTATCTGATATACAAAGACTATCATTTGTGAGAGATGCATTATGAAAGAGAAGTTTGAGTTTCAAACCAAAATCAGTGCTTTCCCCCAGAAGGACGGTACATAGACCCAGAGACCTGTGACCCACACAGCTGTCCCGTGGGAGAACGGCCTTGCGAGCATTACTGCAGCTGCTGCTGCTGAGTCGCTTCAGTTGTGTCTGACTCTCTGCAACCCCATAGACAGCAGCCCACCAGGCTCCCCCGTCCCTGGGATTCTCCAGGCAAGAACACTGGAGTGGGATGCCATTTCCTTCTGCAACGCATGAAAGTGAAACATGAAAGCAAAGTCGCTCAGTCGTGTCCGACTCTTAGCGACCCCATGGACTGCAGCCAACCAGGCTCCTCCGTCCGTGGGATTCTCCAGGCAAGAGGACTGGAGTGGGGTGCCATGCCCTCCTCCAAGGGAATCATCCCAACCCAGGACTGAACCCAGGTCTCCCACATTGCAGGCAGATTCTTTACCATCTGAGCCACCAGGACTTATCCTATAATAAATCTGACATGGTAAACCACGTGGACAGTTTTTTAAACAGTTGCTATTCTTCCCACTGGCTTTCTGAAATCTACACTTGAGAAGACCTCCATTGGGAATTTCAAACAATAAAACCAATGAGAAGTGCCTTTTAGAAGGAAAGCTAGAAAGGAAGCACTGATTCTTGAACATTCTTGCTCCCCCTTCGTTGAGGGATACTCCATATGTCACTTCTTGGGTTCCAAACGACATTCACGAAGCATAGCTGAAAGGTCTAGAGGATGCTATCAGAGCCACATTCCTCTTTCCCAGGAAAGATAAGGCTTGAAGAAAACCATCTCACATCTGTAGTGCCACGAACTGGACAAAGTCCTTTTGCATTCATCGTCCAGTTTAATTCTGTAAGTAATCTTGGGAAGAACATAGTAACACTTTTACATGCAAGCAAATTGAGTTTCTGAAGTCAATACGTTACTCAAGATACAACAGCTTAGTAAATCAGTCAGAGTGTGAGTGCCTGCTTCAGGCTGTTCCTCTATGAACTGGCAATAGCTAGGACCCTCCGGATCACCCAGGATCTTGACCACAGTGTGTGTGGATGGGCGGCATGGGTTTTGAGGCTTTAACCCCTTCTGCATTAGCTGGGTGTCCTGGNTTACTCAAGATACAACAGCTTAGTAAATCAGTCAGAATGTGAGTGCCTGCTTCAGGCTGTTCCTCTATGAACTGGCAATAGCTAGGACCCTCCGGATCACCCAGGATCTTGACCACAGTGTGTGTGGATGGGCGGCACGGGTTTTGAGGCTTTAACCCCTTCTGCATTAGCTGGGTGTCCTGGGAAATGTATCTGTTCTCTGACTCTTCACTTCCTCATCTATTATATGAATTTTCTAGGGCTGCCATAACGAAGCATCACAGACGGGGTGGTTTAAACAACAGAAATACTTTCCTCGCAATTCTACAGGCGGGAGTCCAAAATTAAGGTGCAGCAGGGTTGGAATCCTCTAGAGGCCTTTCTTCTTGGCTTAGAGATGGCATTCTTTGGAGGTGTCTTCTGTGGTCTTCTCCCTGTGTGTGTCCATGTCCTAATCTTTTCCTTTAAGAACCCCACTCACTGGACCAGGGATCTCTGAATTGGGAAGTTTCCCTGGAGGAGGAAAATGGCAACCCACTCTAGTGTTCTTGCCTGGAGAATCCCATGGACAGAGGAGCCTGGTGGGCTACAGGCCATAGGATCGCAGAGTCAGACACGACTGAAGCGACTTAGCGTGCACGCACAATGTATATATGTCCGTCTAACTCTCCCAACTCATCCCCTGCTTTCCCTTCAGTGTCCATACATTTGCTCTCTAGGTCTGTGTCTCTGTTTCTGCGTTGCAAATGTGTTCATCTGTACCATTTTCCTAGATCCCACATATATGTGTTAATAAGTAAGTCAGAAAGAGAAAGGCTTTCCTCTCTTAAAGGTGTGTATAATTAGATTGGTCCCNGTCATGAAAAGAACGAGAAAACGCCGCACGTGTGGACTAGAGATTTTCACACTAAGCGAAGCAAGTTAGCAGAGAGAGACAAACGTCATATAAGATCACTTATATGTGGAATCTAAAAAAAAAAAAAATGATACAAGTTAACTTATTTGCAAAAAAAGAAACAGACTCTCAGATTTAGAAACAAATTTATGGTTACCAAAGGGGAAAGGGATAAATTAAGAATGTTGGATTAACATACACACACTAGAATATGTAAAATGGGGCTTCCCTGATGGCTCAGTGGGCAAAGAATCTGCCTGCAATACAAGAAATAAAGGAGACGCAAGTTTGATCCACAGGTTGGGAAGATCCCCTGGACAAGGGCATGGCAACCCACTCCAGTATTCTTTCCTGGAGAATCCCATGGACAGAGGAGCCTGGCGGGCTGCAGTCCACAGGCCCACAGAGAGTCAGACGCAAGTGAGCAACTAAGCACATAGATAAAGTAGATGAGCAGGAAGACTCACTGTGTAGTGCAGGGAGCGCCACCCAACATTCCGTAATAACCTAGACGGAAGCATAATCTGAAGAAGAATGTATATGTGTATGTATAGCTGAGTCACTTTGCTGTCCACCTAACTAACATAACATTGGAAATCAACTGTGCTCCAATATAAAATACAAATCAAATTAAAAAAGAAAGAAACTAGTCTCTAGTTACCCTTATAGCCCTGTGTATAAGCATATAGTGATATATGTCAACAGGTTTTCCCATGCTGTAGAGTTGCGGGAACTCTTTCAGATCCAGTTCAGATGGGGCTGGTCGACTCCCTCAGACATAATGAGACACTCTGTCATAGTGAAGAAGCTGAGCTCGTTTCTCAACTGCAGTGGTTCTCGCCTTGTATTCTAACTCAGCTGGTTAACCCCATGCCTCCTCTGAAGGGCTGTGAGCTCATCTCAGCAAAGATGCGAACCCCAGCACCTTGGATAAAATATGCGTTCAGCGTCACTTTCCATGATTGAACGTACTGTGGAATGAACCAGCTATGGCACAAACCCTTGGCCAACCCCTGAGCTCAAGCAGAGAGACCAATTACGGATGTCATACAAAAACACCTTGGTATGGGGAGTGGGGCAGAGAATGGGTTGGGTGTTTGGGATTCACAGAGGCAAACTATCATACATAGAACAGATAAGCCCCAAGGTCCTACTGTATAGCCCGGGGAACTATTTTCATATCCTGTGGCAAACTATAGAAGAAATGGAATAGCCCTCATAGTCAACGAAAGAGTCTGAAATGCAGCACTTGGGTGCCATCTCAAAAATGACAGAATGACCTCGGTTCATTCCCAAGGCAAACCAGTCAGTATCACAGTAATCCAAGTCTGTGATTTTTTGCCGTACAGCAGCAATTAGCATGACCTTGTAAATCAGCTATACTTCAATTTGAATAAAAGAAAGAAAGGCTTCTCTGTGAACTCTGTTTCTCCCAACTTTTTAAAATAACTTCCAAAACACAGTAATGGAAATAACAGGTCACAAGTTACCTTACACGATCATCAGATTATACTGGGTGTTCCTAAAACTTTAACTTTCAAGGGATCCTTCAGTGACTTAGAAATTGTCTTCATAGCATTCCTAACCCCAAAGAAATAATCAGCTGCTTTACATACTAAATAGTTAGGTCCATACAACTTGGTAAGTTGGGTTTTTTGTGTGTGTCCTAACAATTTAGTAGCCATTTGAAAAACTAATGTGCATAAACTTAAGAAAACCTACTTTTTCTTCATCCTTAAATAACCACAAGCACTTATTAATCGGGAGATGTGCATCCTAGCTCCTTGCACAACTTTGGAATCAGTGTGGACTGCCGCCCACAACCCCCACCCACCTGATGTTTCATGTGGTGATTGCTGTTTAACACAGCAGCTGTCAAAATCTAGCAGCTAACTATATGACACCCTGGAAGGGGATGTAGTCCAATCACACTGGAGAACTGTAAAGTATCTTGGGCTGATAGTTTTTGTGGTTTTCAACAAATATTGAATATCACTATACTGAGGCGACTTCACACACACACACACACACACACACACACACACATACCCACACTTGTCTCAAAAACTGAACATTTTTTTGAGCCACCCTAAGGTAACTTCACTCTGTTTGGAAACTACAGCCTCATACCCTTTACAAAGGACTAATTGTCACCAAAGGCAAAGTAAGAATTCTAAAAGAAGAGAAAATTCTGCAAGTAAGACCTACAAACTGTGCAACAAAATTTCCCTTAGATATTGAAGAGAAATCACTTCTTCTCTGGCTTGTTAGGACAAAAGCAAATCCTTGTTAAACTAATATTAAGATTCTTAGAATGCTATGATCTTTTGAAAGAAAATTATCTTCCTAATATTTCCCCAGTAACAATACATCAATTTCCCCACAATAAAAGAGACTTAGTGTGTAATTATTGTTGTTCTTCGGTTTTCTTTCCTTCACCTTCTATTTCCTTGACATTCCATTTTAAATGAAATGTAAGGAACAATTTTGAACGTTCAACCTTCACCAAAAAAAGGAACCTTGATTGATTCAAAGTTTTACTTTATGTACCTACAATTTCCCAGTAGTCCTATTTCTGAATCAGAATTTGAATAATCTTTACAACTTGTATTCCTCCCAAACTCAGATTTAATGACTCGGTAGGTTCAGGAAGGGGAGTAGCAGCTGCAGCCCATCCCGCAGTGCTTTCGTAATGACAATGTTCTGCCACATTAGCAACTGTGTCGTTAATAAAAAGAAGCCCATAGGATTAACCAAAGACAGCTGACTTTAGTCAAATGTAGGTCAGGCTTTGTTTGCTCAGAAGCTGGTAATAAATTCCCAGGTAAGTGCTCTCGTGTGTCACACATACACGTCAGGAGCATAATTTCAGACCCCCTTAATGATTCACATTTTTAAGTTTCTCTAAGCCATTTTTGAATTATTGTTAAGCATTTAAGTCCACTGCCAAGCCTACAGGCTCCTTAAAATTATTAACTTATGTGACATTATAGCATGTTTTTCCTTTAGACACCACTTAAGAACACCTTGGAGGATTTCACATTCACCTTCCAGAAATCGAAGTTCTTACTAGAAGAGGCTCAAGGGTCACCTCTAATTTATAGCATAATTATGGGGGAAGGGGTGTTGATGGTTAAGCCAGCCATCTGTAATTGCCAAGTCCTCCTTGTCTCAGAAAATATTATTGTAAGCCTAACATGAATATTGCATTCTTAATCAAGTCTTGTGGTAGGCTTTATAGGAATAAGATGTCTAGAACCCACGAAGGTAAAAATATATTTTAAAAATTTAAACACTGTGGAAAACAGGGTAGTCATCTCTTAAAAGATTACCATATGACCCAGCCATGGCTTTCGAGCTATTTGTCTAAGAAATAGAACCATATGGCCACAAAAAGTTCCACACAAAAAGCAGCTCTAGTCATCACGGCCCCAAACTGGAAACAACCCAGGCCAACAGGAGGCTGGCCAAACAATGGTGTATTCATACACCAGAAAACACCTCAGCCATAAAAAGGAAGGAAGTCTAGATCTGTGCAACCACTGCAGACAAATTTCTAGAACACCGTTAGGTCAGAAAACATCATACACAAAACAGTACACGCTGCATGACTCCATTTAAGGGATATTCCAGGACAGTCGAAACCAGTCTATGGAGATAAATCAGAAGAGTGGAGGAGGGGGTCACGGAGTGACGTAGGGTTGTCTGAGAAAAGCACATATTCTGGATGACGAACAGTTTTCCATCTCATTTGGGTGAGGTTTTATGCATGTATACATTTGCAGAATTTTTTTAAATGTATATTTAAGATCTGTCCATTAAGACCTTATAATAAGGGTAGGGCAGACACCTGGATGTTAGGAAGCAACTGAGGCAGTCACAGCAGGCCCCCCTCAGAGTTAGAGACCCACTGGTCGACGTCACAGCGGGCCCCCCTCAGAGTTAGAGACACACTGGCCGTCGTCACAGCGGGCCCCTCTTCTCAGATAGCGACCAGTAGCAGTCCCGCTCAGCCATTGGTTGCTGTTGCAGAGGGCCCTCCCACCCCTCTTCCTCCGTATAAAAGGAGCCTGAGGGAGTATGTTTCTTCTGGTTTGGGTTTTTTTTGGTTTTTTTGTTTTTGTTTTTTAATAAATTAGTCTGCCATCTCTCAGTGTGCTAGCTTTCTGATTAAAGTTGTTGCTCCTTGCCCCAAAATCTCATCTCCCAATTTATTGATGTGTTGGGTGCAGAAAGAGCAAGCGTGGGCTCCAGGGCACTCTTCCCTGTCCCGTCATGCACAGATCTCTACACTGAGGCAGCTCACTAGCGCCCCATCCCTGCCCCGAGCCTCTGGTTATATTGCCTGTGTATCTGAATTTTATATCAGTCTGTCCCCACCCCACCATGACCAAATTCATCCCAGCTTTCAGAACCCACTTCAGCCATCACCTCCCTGTCAAGAGAGTTTCCCTCTGTCCTCACCCAGAGGAATCTTCCTGTGTTATAAACACTCCCCATGCTGAACGCCCAGTTTCTTATCATAATCACCACTATCTATCTTATGCTGTGAAATGGTTTTGACTCCAGCTCCAGCCAGAATCACTAGCTTCAAACCACTTATCTGCTCAGCTGTCAGAATTTAGCCAAGTTACATCATCTCTCAATGCTTCTGTTTCTTCATCTGCTAAAAAATAAAGTAGCATCTCTCTTATAAGATGGTTATAAGCAGAAAATGAAATAATGTACATAAAATGCTTAGTCTGACACATTAAGTTTTCAGGAAAATTTATGCCAAAATCTGTTAGCCAAAAGAGAATACATTCTCTAAGTTATGGAACTATATTCCAAGAATTCAGAGAACTTGTAAATGGAAACTTTTTGAAGAACTATAAAGATATTCCAGAAGGTTGAAAGTGGATAAGTTTTGCTGCAGTTTCCAAAATAGGTCAAAAGTTAGGTTTTTAAAACTGCAGAATGGTGGTGTTAATTCTAGGTAGGAAGAATCTGGGAAAAAAAAAACAAAATAAAAATTTTAAAAAAGGAGAAGTCAAAAGAGGTACAAAAGAGAAATAAAAACACACATCCACACCAAGATTCATACGTGAATATTCATAACAGCTATACTCATCAGAGCTCAAAAGTAGAAAAATGTCTACCAACAGGTGTCTGCAACAGGACACCACTTGGCAATAAGAAGGAACACAGTCCTAGGAGAACAGCAATATGGACAAGCCTCAAAACCATTGTGTTGAGTGAAAAACCAAACACAAGAAAGTATACACTGTATAAGTACATCTGTAACACACTCTAGGTAAAGCAAGTAACCTATGATGACAGAAAGGAGGTCAGAGTCTGCCTGAGGACCAAGGATGGAAGAGAAAAGTGATGGAGAAAGGACAAGAGGAAGCCTTGGAAAGTGGCGGAAATGTCCTGAGGCTCCATCATGGGGGTGGTTTCAATGGTACATCAAAATGCATCAAATTATACATTTGCATACGATTATACATCATGAGAAACGCTGGGCTGGAAGAAGCACAAGCTGG
>SJYA01002966.1:44296-101668 GCA_006410615.1 Neotragus moschatus
CCCACCCCACTTCACCGCCCCCACCCCATCCCACCACCAAAAGTTCCTCCTCTAAGTCTGTGAGTTTGTTTCTAGTTTGGAAGTTCATTTGTACCAGTTAGTCTTAGATTCCACAGAGAAGGGATGTCACACAGTATTTCTCCCTCTCTGTCTGACTGACTTCACTCAGAATGACAATCTCCCAATCCATCCATGTTGCTGCAAATCTGCCTCTCTGTTTTTAATTTTTCAAAAGTGTAGAGAAAATGGAAATTTGGGGTTTTGCTTAAGGTATGATTCCATTTTGATATGACAATGATTACTTTCATGTGTATGACTTTATGTAGCAAGGAAGGCTTACAAACACTTCCTGGACTCCAAGACTTTTGAAAACTGCTGAGTCACTGCAACCAGATTAATGAGGNCAAAAGTGTAGAGAAAATGGAAATTTGGGGTTTTGCTTAAGGTATGATTCCATTTTGATATGACAATGATTACTTTCATGTGTATGACTTTATGTAGCAAGGAAGGCTTACAAACACTTCCTGGACTCCAAGACTTTTGAAAACTGCTGAGTCACTGCAACCAGATTAATGAGGGTGTGGCCAGTTGACACGGAAAGTAACACGACATTGAGGAGTGAAACCAACTTCTTTGTTTTCCGGAAAAGTTGACTAAGATGATTCATAAACTACAAAATATAACCAGAGGATCAAAAAAATGTCCGTATTTTCATGTTCAGTGTATTTAAATGTGATTTTAAAAGCAGCAAGCCCATTTGTATCCTCTGTTAGCAATGAGCTCACTCTTGCATTGAGAAATTCTCTCCACGATCCCATTTCTCGGTGTTCAGTGAGCTGACACTGCCGTCCCTGGGGTGCCCTCCTACAAATCAAGCACTGAATTGCCCAGCAACAGTGCTGGGCAGGAGACAGGGGCTGAGGCTCAAAAGCTCCATTTTCACTGCAATACTGAATTAACTGATAATGAGGGTGTTTTGTTTTGTTTGTTTTTTCTGGAATTCTTTGGATGACTGTATTTGCTCATAGAGATAAATAGATGTAGCCCTTCAGCAAACTTTGCCAAGTGCCTCCTTGGAGATTTCCTGCTAGCTCTTATTTCTGAGAGTAGAGATGAGTGAGGGGGTCATATCGACTAAGCAATTTAGATAAAAGTCATTTAGCCTCTCGTAGCCCCGTTTCCTTATCCCTGGGCCCCAGGGCTCTTCCCCCTGCACAGTTTCGCACTTCTTTTACTCACACCCAGTCTCTGATTTCTTTGCCATCATTCAGAGGCTTCAACTGTATCACCTGGAGCTCATAGTTGGTTCCCAGCCAAATCACCAGATCTGACATTTTTAAGAGTTCCTGAACTTTCTTGTTCCGGCAAAGCCCAACCATCCTGCAATGGCGCGCTTTCTATGCAGCTCTCAAGTTGCTTATTGAGACGTGCGTATGTAGCCTGTTTTTCTCCGACATCCTGCCTGTCCTTTTTTTCACCAGGCTGCCTCCTCCGGAAGATTTCAAACTGCTGTGGAGAGGGGCACCACCCTAAGACACCACTCGCTACTCCCCTGGCTGTACTGTCCATGGGCTGACCTTTCACACCCTCCTCTTCCTTGATTGTTTGAGTACAAGGCTCTCTGCTACCCTACTTAATTATTAAAGTACAGTTGGTTTACAATATTATATTAGGTACAGATACACAACATAGTCAAGATTTTTTTTATAGATTATACTCCATTTAAAGTTATTACACAATGCTGGTTATTTCTTCTCGTACTACACAGTATATCCTTATTGCTTATCTAGTATTTACTGCTCCCTTCCTACCCAGCTCTGCTTGGATTTTCTTTGCCTGCCTACCTGCTAAGTTGCTTCAGTTGTGTCTGACTCTTGGTGACCCTATGGACTGCAGCCCTCCAGGCTCCTGTGTCAAGGCTGAAATAATGGAGTGAGTTGTCAGGCCCTCCTCCAGGGGATCTTCCCAACCCAGGGATAGAAACCCCATCTCCTGCATTGCTGGTGGACTCTTCACTGCTGAGCCCCTGGGGAAGCCTGGCTCTTTCTTTACACTGCTGGTTGTTGAAGAGTCCCTCTGTCGGCCTCCACGCTGTCTTTAGGGCGAGTCGCTCCACACAGGGGTGTATTTTTGATGTGTTCATGGTGGGAGGTGAGCTCAGCATCCTCCTTATCCACCATCTCAATCCCCACTCTGCCACTTTCTTTAAGAAATAACTTTAAATAAAAGACCTTGCTTTCTAGCACAAACTTTGTAGCAAAAGTAACACAGAAAGACAGCCATTTTATCTACGTTTTTGATGAGTATAAATTTGTATAACCTTTTGGAAAGGCAATTTGAACATATCAAGAGCCTTATATTAGTTATATGTTTTTACATTGAAAATTACCCCCAAAACAGCAAGGATTTTCCACCCCACAGTTTCTGCAGGTTAGGACTTTGGGAACAGCTTAGCTGGGTGTTCCTAGTTCAAGTTCTTTGGTAAGGCTGTAGTCAACCCATGTGTCTAGGGCTACATCCACCTGAAGGTTTGTCTGAGGCTACGGGCTTTGCTTCCCAAATGACTCACTTGCCTGGCTGGAGGCTGGTCACCGCATGAACCTCTCCACAAGACTGCTTGTGTACTCGGAACACATGGCCCAAGAAAAAGCAAGGAAGGAGTCGCAGGCCTTTTATGACCCCGTCTCCAAGGTCACACCCATCACTTCTGCCCCAGCCTTTCATTAGATGCAGGCCACTAAGCTTATCTCATTCACGTACGCAAGAGAAGGGGAAAGACGCGGCGTAAAACCACAACACGCTATAAGGCATCTTGGAGAAGTTGTCCAAAGCATACATACACGCAGACCTCTATGATATTGTCCATTGCAGTGATATTCATGAAACAAAAGCATAAAAACCTTCACTATTCAACAGTTGGGAAAATGCTGAGCAAAGTTCAATGTGCACATCACGCAGCAATTTCAAACACCGTTTTCCAAGAATGTTCTGTAGCACATGCAGAGGCTTTTTTGTAACACTGGAAAGGGAAGCGTTATATGAAAGACGTATGGATGGAAAATATCCTAAAGGAATAAACCAAACTGTTGAAATCAGACGCTTTTGGGTGTTAGGGCTGAAGGTGGCTGTTCTCTCCCTGCTTTCCAGGATTTCCACATAACGTGCAGCCAGCTTCCTCTTTTCCTCTTTCCAACTCGTGGTGTATNAAGGGAAGCGTTATATGAAAGACGTATGGATGGAAAATATCCTAAAGGAATAAACCAAACTGTTGAAATCAGACGCTTTTGGGTGTTAGGGCTGAAGGTGGCTGTTCTCTCCCTGCTTTCCAGGATTTCCACATAACGTGCAGCCAGCTTCCTCTTTTCCTCTTTCCAACTCGTGGTGTGTTTATATGCACTCTTTTAAAACCTGTACATATCACGGTGTATTAATCAGTCTCCTCACTTTTAACAGAATAATTTATTTTTTCCATGTTTACCTCATCTAATTAGTGATTTTTAAATTATGAAACCTCAGTCTGAAAGACACAGCAAATCAGACATGCCTATTCGCTGCCCCCAGTGAAGAGAAGGCCGGCACTCACCTGCACACAGGTGGGGAAGCTCGTGGAGTGGCCGGGGCTCTAGGATGAGACCAGCCCAGGCCATGACGGGCGTTCGCAGGCCAGGGCTCGCGTGCAGACAATGGTCAGCTGACCCCAGGGAGAAATTCCAGGACCAGGAGGCCGGATGCAGGCACTGCCAGCACAGCCCTTGGGAACTCGCCTTGGGACTCTCACAGCTGTCTTCTTATAGGTGCTCCCCTGAGAACGTTCCAGAAAGCAGACCCCCAGGAACCACTCTCATGGGTGAGAAGCACTCTCTCCTTCTCCTCCGCACCCTCAGCCTCCACCCACCCTGTTCCATCCACATTCCCATTCTAGACAATTACAACAGATGCTGCCCCTTCTCCTCCCAGGTCCCAGGAATCCTCCTGACCAGCTCTGAGCATCCCTCCCCCAACTTCAAGGTGCTTTGCTTCTAAGGGCTCATATCTGCAAGTTTCTTCAGGGATTCCTTTTGAGACACTGGACTGAATTGCTGCAAACACGGAGAGCTGAAAGCACTTCTGAGTTCCTATCTGAGCCTTCATACTGCACATCCTGGTCCCCAACACACACACACACACACACACACACACACACACACACAGCAGTTCTTAGGCGATGATTGATTTAAGTAGGAATATGAAAACCCAGCTCCTCATCTCAAGTCAGAGAAACCTTGAGGTGTAACTTACACTCTGAGCTACTGCAGGGATCTGTCTGAGGCTGGAACTTGGCCCAAAACACCTTCGAGTCTCAATTCCTCCCCTTCCCTATCTCGCTTCCCCCACATTCCTCCAATTCTTCAGGGAGCTCTTGCCTAATAAACTGACAGAAATACCTCTTTTCACACTCTGCTTCTGGAAAACAGATGAAAAACTCACAGTCTCCATGGGGGTTAGGTGCCTGGAGACCAGGGATGTTAAAAGTCCTTCCATGCCATAAAGACCTCACACAACAAAGAATGTCCCTCCCCAAGTGGCCAAAGGGCTTCCCAGGTGGTGCCAGTGGTAAAGAACCTGCTTGCCAGTTTCAGAGACACAAGAGACACGGGTTCCATCCCTGCGTCTGGATGATCCCCTGGAGGAGGGCCTGGCAACCCACTCCAGTGTTCTTGCCTGGAGAATCCCAGGGACAGGAGCCTGCTGGACTACAGTCCACAGGGTGGCAAAGAGTCAGTCACAGCTGAAGTGGCTTAGCACATAAGCCCAAAGCATCCTGACCAAGAAACGCTGGAGAAAGCAGAGAAGACAAGGAGCGTGCAGCTCAGACCACGGATAAAGTACCAAGTTCAGATCTGACTGAGGAAGAGGAGTCAGCTAAGGACACTTAAAGAGGAAGTAGCCGGAGAGATGGGGAAAAAACAGGAGATGGGAAACCAAGAAAGGTAGGTGTTTCAAGAAGAAGGGGGTCTCAGCGGTGTTAGCTGCCAGTGGTCACACAGGCTAGGACAGAGACCTGGTCGTTAAGTTTGCTCCAGGGAGGTCTCTGGTGCCCTTGACAATTACATTTTTTAAGGGGCAGTGAGACTGGAGTCAGATAAAGGGAAGAATGAATATGTGTAAGAGAACAAGAGAGAGCTGGTGAGCTTGGTCTTGAATGGATGTAGAATAATAGGAGGATGATTGCAGAGGATTTTGGGACAAAGGGGAATTTTTCAAGAGCACGTTTACATAATGATAGGAATTATTCAGTAGAAAAGGGGAAGGGGATGGCTCAGGAGAGGAGAAAACAAGAGGAATACAGCTGGAGCCGACAGGAAGTTTGGGAGTCTTTACCCACCCCAGCGGCCCCAGTCTGAGAAACAGAATGCCTCTTCTTCCCTCCAGAGCCCACCGCTGACCCCTCCCTAGAGGGAAGGAAACGCACTCATTTTGCAAAATGCCTCATCCTTCTCAAACAGTGGATTGAAAGACCTCTTGCTAAAGCAGGCAGAAAGCACAGAGTAACAAGCCCTCCCTTCATATACACAGTCCTTAGGCCCTAAGCGGTCTCGAATAATGATCAGCACAGGGAGCTGACCTTGATGTTTGAAAGACAAGAGTTTCCTCCCTTGGGAATTCCCTGGCCAGTCCGTGGTTAGGACTGCATGTTTTCTCTGCAGGTTAAGGCCGCAGGTTCAACCCTTGGTTGGGGAACTAAGATTCTGCCAAGGTGAAAAAAAAAGGAAAGGAAAGAAGGAAGGACATTTATTTAAATCCTGTCTCGCCTCCTCTGGCCCTCCAGCGTCAGGGTTAGAAGCGTACTATCCACAGAAGGATGCTGCCCACATCTTTCAGGAAAGAGCTTGCAGCAGGAAACGTGCTTAGCCAACCACCTGCGGCCGCTGCCTCTCTGAGATCCGCCCCGCCGTCCACATCGGGTGGCTCTGCGGGGCTGCTCTCACGGATGCCTGCGCTCCGCCGTCTCCTCGGGCCGATGCAAGGCCCCTCTGCGTGACCACCGTGGCTTTGGAGCTCCATCCGCGCAGCCGAGACCTTCCCAGCTGTGCTGCACCCCGAGGGCTCCCGAGGCTCCTCCCCCCCTCCCCCCTCTCCTTTCACAGGTGCCAGCCCCTCAGCCTAGCCTGAGGTTTCCTTCCAGCGGCTTCTATGGCCGCTCCTCTTGATCTACCACGGGCGTTTCCTACACTAAACCTCTTGCACTTGTAACTCTGTCTCGGCCAGCTTCCTACAGGACTAAAGCCAGCACAGATCCCTCTGCCTTCGGATGTTGGACACATGGCTCCAGACAGAGGTCTTGTCAGCTCACCAGTTTGAAGATTTTATCTACATTGCTTTTCAACCAAAGACTTTGCAACTGTTGGAATATCAAATCAAATGCATGTATTTCAAGCAGTAGATGGTTAATGTGTTGCTGCTTAGTCACTCAATTGTGTCCGCCTCTTCTGTGACGCCATGGACTGTAGCGCGAGAGGCTCCTCTGTCCACGGGATTCTCTGGGCAAAAGTACTGGACTGGGTTGCCATTTCCTCCTCCAGGGATCTTCCTGACCCAGGGTGGAGTCTGTGTCACTCGCATCTCCTGCACTAGCAGGCGGATTCTTTCCCACTGCACCACCTGGGAATGACTGGTTATTATTGGCAGCTATGCTCATTTTATTAAAGATTGTTATAACCTCTGAAGGACCGNCCTCCAGGGATCTTCCTGACCCGGGGTGGAGTCTGTGTCACTCGCATCTCCTGCACTAGCAGGCGGATTCTTTACCACTGCACCACCTGGGAATGACTGGTTATTATTGGCAGCTATGCTCATTTTATTAAAGATTGTTATAGCCTCTGAAGGACTGGGCTCCAACTCATATCTGTCTCTTCCCTCTCAAATAAGCCCAGTTCAGTAGATTCTTATTTCTGCTGTTTGTTCTTCTCCATCAAAGACGCCACAGTGCACAGTTGCCAAATGAATAGATTGGAATAACATCATGGTACAAATGGAGCAAAGAATGCTACTCGGGTATTCTGCCTCGGGAAGGTTCTTGATTAGCAACTAAAGCTAACTTAGGCAATAGGGGATTTATTGATATGATAGAGGGTAGGGCAAAGGGGCCTGAAAGAAGCCACGGAAGTGGGGGCAGCAGGTTTGGGGATGGATGGGAAGAACCGGGACACTGAGGACCATGAAGCCGGGAGCAGGGCTCAGCAGCCACCTGGTGGTGGGAAATCCTGCTCAGACTCTGGCAGCGCATTCCTGGTGGTGGGAAATCCTGCTCAGACTCTGGCAGTGCGTTGGCCATTGCTGTAGTGTGACCTGCAACCATCTCTGACATCTCTGTGTCCACCTGGTTGGGCTCAAGTCAGACAGCTGCCATCCGACTGCACCAGGGAAAAGCCGAGATGAGACCCAGGAAGTTCACCTTAGAGACGGCGAGACAGGCGTTATTTCCAGCAAGGCCAAGGACAAAGAGGAGAAGGAAAATTTCCTCAAAGGAACTCAAGTAGGTGTTGCGAAGGTGCCAAGTGCTGGAAGAGAAAAAGGAAAGGAAAAAAGACAAACTCCACTGCACCTTTCTAGACCTCAAACCAACCCATTTCCATCATTCAAGTAATATAGAGTTAATTTCAAGATCTGAATCTGTTTCTGTTTTATAAATAAATTTATTTCACCTGTACTCCAATAGAAATGTTTTCATTTAAAAAAGCAATATTCAAATCTAAAAAAGCAAGGCATAGAAAGTTTGTTCAAAGAAAATGTCAGAGCAGTGGTTCTCAACTCTGGCTGATCAGAGAATCATCTGGGAACCTTTTATGAATCCTAGTGCTCAGGTCCAGAGAAGGCAATCTTGCCTGGAGAATCCCAGGGATGGGAGCCTGGTGGGCCGCCGTCTATGAGGTCGCACAGAGTCGGACACAACTGAAGTGACTCAGCAGCAGCAGCAGTGCCCAGGTCAAGAAAGTTTTTTGTCTCTGTCGCGTCTGACTCTTTACGACCCCATGGACTGTAGCCCACCAAGCTCCTCTATCCATGGAATTCTCCAGACAAAAATACTAGAGTGGGTAGCTATTCTCTTTTCTAGGAGATCTTCTAGACCCAGGGATGGAACCTGGGTCGCCTGCATTGCAGGCAAATTCTTTAGTGTCTGAACCACCAGGGAAGCCAGTGAAGTGACTTTGGTGGGGGGGCAGTGGGTCCCAGGCAGCAGACCTTGCCAGACTTCACAGGTAGNAGGAGATCTTCTAGACCCAGGGATGGAACCTGGGTCGCCTGCATTGCAGGCAAATTCTTTAGTGTCTGAACCACCAGGGAAGCCAGTGAAGTGACTTTGGTGGGGGGGCAGTGGGTCCCAGGCAGCAGACCTTGCCAGACTTCACAGGTAGCTCTAACACAGAGCCAAGACTGAAAACTAGACTTCCTTCCAGTGGAAAGTCCAACACATAGAACAGACAGAGCAACGCTGCTCCAGCTGTGCAGGGAGCCCGTCAGCATCCCATCCCCGTGGCCCCCAAGGCCTCTCAAAGGGACATCTGAAACCAGCTCTTAAGATGCTTGCAATCATGCAGTTGCTGACTCCTGTTTTTCCCACAGCCCAGATACAATCTGTCAGTTTGGCTCAGCCTCCAAAAGATAATCAGAGTCCAGCCTCCTCTGCTCCCTCCTGCTGCCGCTCTGGACCAAGCCACTCTCAGCTTAGACTGTTACAATCGCTTCCCAATGGGTCTTCCTGCTTCTGCCGTTGCCTCCTGCCACCTGCTCTCAACACAGCAGCAGGAATAACCCTGAAATAAGGGCTTTCCCTGGTGGCTCAGATGATAAAGAATCTGCCTGCAATGCGGGAGACACGGGTTCAATCCCTGGGTTGGGAAGACCTCTTGGAGAAGGAAATGGCAACCTGCCCCAGTCTTCTTGCCTGGCAAATTCCAAGGACAGAGGAGCCTGGTGGGCTACAGTCCAAAGAGGCAAACACAAGTAACACTTTGACTTTCAAGGAAAGTCTCAGCATGGCTCTCCTCCACCCAAAGCTCTGAAATGGCTCTAGACTTCATTCAGAGTAAAAGGCAAAACATCGGATTCTAGACCAAGGATCGGGAAACTTTTTGAGTGACTATTTCTGCTTGTTTAGGCCACATGGTTTCTGTCACAGCTTTTCAGCTCTGCCGCAGTAGCCAGAAAGCAGCTGTGGATGATGTGGAAATGAACAAGCCCGGCTGAGTGCCAGTAAGACCTGACGCACAAAAACAGGCCGGAGGCCAGATGTGGCCACCAGACCTGTGTTTGCTGACCCCTCCCAGGGGGCGCAAGCGGTAAAGAACCCGCCTGCCATTGCAGGAGACGTGAGAGATGCGGGTTTGATCCCTGGGTCAGGAAGATCCCCTNTGAATTCATGGCGCAGTCATCTGTGCAATTAACAGAAGCAATTTTCCAGGGGCTTCCTTGGAAACTGAACACAGCTGACGGCAGCGGGACATTTTTGATGACCCTGGACATCAAGGAAATTTTTCAGGCTCTTTCCTGGACGCCTCTTTCCACTAGGAGTAGAAAGTCCGCCTTAGAGCAGCTTTTGAAGCAGGCACAAGGCACCCGTCAAGGTCCACCAGGTAATTAATCATGAAGGCTCCAGGGAAGGCATATCAGAATTTCCAGCTCCTCCCAATAACACGTCCATAGTGAGTTTTCCATTTTATTTGATGGACAAATTGGCCAAGTGTGTACTGTGAGCCACAAGCTTTATGGATGTGGACAGAGTATCTCTTGATACTCTGCCGCGAGAGGTGACATGTCCTCGCCCAGAAGACACCCTCATCCCACACTGTGCAAGCTCTGAAGGCCTGTTCCCAGAGTTTCTGACAAGGAGATGAACTGTGGGGCATCTTCGCTCTAAGTGGATCCGGATAACCCCTCTATGACGGGCACNCAGAGTATCTCTTGATACTCTGCCGCGAGAGGTGACATGTCTTGGTCCAGAAGACACCCTCATCCCACACTGTGCAAGCTCTGCAGGCCTGCTCCCAGAGTTTCTGACAAGGAGATGAACTGTGGGGCATCTTCGCTCTAAGTGGATCTGGATAACCCCTCTATGACGGGTGCTTAGCTATGGTTCCTCGGGGTTGATCCGTGCTGGCTTGCTCTCGTTGTCCCAAGGTTCAGCTGGGTGAGATCTTACTCTGCTTCTTCTGACAATGACCCCCACCCCCGACACACAAATGTAAAACCCAAGGCACACTAAACATTTGTGAGCAAACCTGATCCAGGTGAGAGAACAGCTTCTCTGGGCCAAGGGCCGAAACAGACATTTCACACTCAGGAGCTCGTTTGAGTCTCGTTATGTTGCTGAATCTCTGCCTCTGTTCACTGGTGCCAGACACAAACACGGAGACAGTTTCGGGTGAAGTAGGAAAGAGCAGCTGTTACTGCTTTGCCAGGAAAAGGGGGCCACACTGGCCTAGTGCCCTGAAGACTGTGATCCACCCTGGAGGGGTCATGAGGACCATAGTGCTCAAGGAGCAGGACGTGGTCAGCTCATGGACAGTTCTTGGATTGGTTGTCATCAAGGTGATGTTTCAAGCATCATCAGCCTTCCGGTTTCAACTAGTCTAGGGTCTATGGTCTTGTAGTCAGAAGTTTTCATCTGGAGGGAGGTCTACTTCCTGTAAAAGCAGCTTAGGAATGTATGTCAGCTTTTATCTATATATTTCAGGGACCTGGGGATTTGGTGATTCTGTTATGTGGCAGAATTATAGGCTAAACTGTTACCAGTTCCTTAGCCCAACAGCTATTTTTTGTTTCCGCATCTTCCCATTTCCTAATCATTATCTCCCGAGTCAGCATTTTCCTACAAAAGATAAGGACGCAGGAGTGTCTACACTGTTTCAATTACAGCCCTGACTTGAGGGTGCTATTGTTTAGCCCACTGAAAGGAGAAGAAGCTCCCACTCAAGATCAAACTGTTCAAGATCAAAGATCAAATTGCAGGAAAGATGAGGAGAGCTCTAGGGACTTCCCTGATAGCCCAGTGACTAAGACAGGGACCTCCAAGAGGAATATCATGGCTGACAAGGTAGGGGTCTGGGTTCAGTCCCTGGTTTAACTAGATCCCACAAGCCACGACTGAGACCCAGCACAGTCAAATGCACACATAAATGGTTTTCTAAAATCAGACCAGGTTTCAGCCAGATTCCCTGACTGCAGACTTGGTCATGCTCTCCCTCCTCTGTGCTGACTCGTGAATGGGCCAAAGCAGATCCCCGATTAGGGTCTTTACCGACCCCTGCCTCAGCTGGGAGCACTCTTCTCACAGACGTCTCCCTGTTGTCATCCAGGGCTCAGTGTAAGTGGTCCCTCCTTGGGGAACAGGGATGCTCAGAGCTCTCCACCACCTCTCCCTGTCTCTGGCTGAGGGCTGCTCCTCTGGGGCCCTTCCTCCAGCTCTGTGCACAGACAGGAGCTCCAGCTGCACAGGGTGAAGGCCCAGCCCACCGAGCAGACCTGCAGTGTGTGCCTCGGGCTCGCTCGCGTCCCGGGAGCCGGGTAGGCCCTTGCAGCGTGTGCCGCGGGCTCGCTCACGTCCCCGGGGCCGGGTAGACCCCTTGCTTCCCTGCAGTCAGCTCTGAGACAGCCCGCTGCCTGAACGGCCACCGCTTCTTGCCTCCTCGTTCTCAGCTAGTGAAAAACAAGCCATCTCTTCCAATTAAGGGTTGGTAAACTTTCCAGATGGAGAAGCCAATGGCACCCCACTCTAGTACTCTTGCCTGGAAAAATCCCATGGACAGAGGAGCCGAGTAGGCTGCCGTCTATGGGGTCACACAGAGTCAGACCCAACTGAAGTGACTTAGCAAACTTCCCAGATGTTTCTAGAAACCCGCCCCCACTCCCTGGGCACATCTCACACTTCAGGCTGGATCCAGGGCCCCCTCCTGAACCAAACCCAGCGGACAGGAAAACCCCACATGCTTAGGCCCAGATTTCTAGACTGATCGCTGTCAAGGGCAGGGGGCCACCATGACTGGGGCTGTTGCCCAGGGCCTTTCACACTGGAGCTGGGATGCTCAGTCTCTCTGAGAAGGGATCTGTTTAGGAGGGAACAAGTGGATACCAGTAGGCGAGCACGTCACCAAGCCCCTCATAACCTCAGGGTCTTTAGAGACTTTGCATTCTCATTTGCATAGGCAAAACGATGCCTTCTCTGCCCCACCACGCCCAGTCAGTACCCCGGGTGCTGACTTTGTTTACACCACAGCGTTTATCATTCCCTAATAGATACTTGTTTATGGATTGACTTGGTCTGTCTCCTCCACTAGGAAATAAGCTGCAAAAGAAGAGGGAACTTGTCCATCTCATAAACCGCTACAGCCCTCACCCAGAGGGTAATGCCTGGAATACAGTCTACATGAAATAATAAATGCTTCTCGGCCATTAAAAGGAAGAAAACTGGAAGAAAGGAAGAAAGGAAGAAAACGTTTCATTTGTAGAAACGTGGGTGGCCCTAGAGACTGCCGTATACAGTACAGTGAGCCAAAAAGAGAAAAACAAATATCGTATGTTAACACACATTCGCAGAATCTAGAAAATGGGTCTAGATGATTTATTTGCAAAGCAGAAATACAGACACAAGCACAGAGGACAAATCTAAGAACGCCAGGCAGGAAGGGAGCAGTGGTGGTGGGATGAATCGGGGGTTTGGGGTCGATGTATACACAGTATGGATGCTATATTTAAAATAGATGACTAATGAGAACCCACGGTGTAACTCAGGAGGCTCTGCTCAGCACTCCATGGTGACCTGAATGGGAAGGAAATCCCCAAAGAGGGGCTACACATGTGCGCGCAGCTGATTCGCTCTGCTGTACGGCAGAGACTAACACAAGGTTGGACTAGACTCCAATAAAATAATCAGTAAACAAATGCTTCCTGGATGAGTACAGGAACTAAGAAAGAAGCAGATGGATGAATCATGACGCCTTTGACACAAAGGCAGGAGGTAGGAGAGCGTTATGTTGAAGCCACTGACGGGGACTCCCTTGTCCCCAGACAGCGCTAGGAGAGTCAGGACCTGGAGAGCTAAGGGATAGGACTCCTGCTGCCCAGGTCTCCTAGGACAAGACCTACAGACATTTAGGAGGTTTTGCATCTTTAAAACTGATCCATCGTCTTTGCATTTTCCTGAAACTTCTCTTATGCTATGGCAATTGGTTGAATAACAGGTTCTGCTTCTTTAAAAACTTGATTTTCTTAAAGTATGTGAGTCTGAGTGAACTCCAGGAGTTGGTGATGGACAGGGAGGCCTGGTGTGCTGCGATTCATGGGGTCGCAAAGAGTCAGACGCAACTGAGCAACTGAACGGAACTGAACTGGACAGTTGATTTACATTGTCACACCCATTTCTGCTGCATCCTCTTCCATTATGGTTTATCACGGATGTTAAACGTAGTTCCCTGTGCTATGCAGTGTCTCCTCGTTGTTTATTCATTCCATACGTAGTAACTTGCATCTACCAGTCCCGAGGACGAGCTTTTAATACTAGGCTTCCCTTCACCTCACGGGGCTTGTGGAGCTCCATACGGACTTTGTGAGAATTCAGGAGTCACCCTCGCCCCTAACCAAGCTTGGGCAACCAACATGCGCCTGGCTCTCCTCGTTCAGAAGGGCGCTCTCTGTATGTTAATCTGCAAACAGATGATCCGTTGCCCTTTTCCTTTCCCTGAGCTGGGTTTTCTGCCCTGCACCTTTCTTTCTTTTGATGCTATTGTTAATTGAATCATCACTTAAACACAGCAAAGCGCACTCAGCTGCACAGTTGGGCCTGAGGACCTTTCAACATGCATCCCCATCCCTAGATCCGGGCACAGAGTATTTCTGTCACCAGAGAAGCCATTTTTGTGCCCCCTCCCTGCCAACAGTCCCTCTCTCAAAAGTAACCATTACTTTAGCTTCTACCAGCATTGATGATTTGGGGTCCAAACATGTTCCCTTAAACTATTTTTTTAGAAACAGGGTGCCCCAGGCTTCAGAGCACTTCAATCTGTCCCTAGTCAGTTCTTTTCATAAAAAGTGAAAAAAAGAGGTACCACGGGCTTCCCCAGTGGCTCAGCTGGTAAAGAATCCACCTGCAATGCCAGAGACCTGGGTTTGATCCCTGGGTTGGGAAGATCCCCAGAGAAGGGAAAGGCTGCCCACTCCAGTGTTCTGGCCTGGAGAGTGCCATGGACAGAGGAGCCCAGCAGGACACAACTGAGCCACTAAGCACAGCATGGTGATGAAAGACAGGTGGGCGAGGGGCTGGCCCGGCTCTGGCTACGCAAGTCATTTAAGTCTTGGGTCTCAGCCTGGGGCTGTTCTGCCCCTCAAGGAGTTTGGCAATGTCTGGAGACCACTGGTTTTGTCAAAACCAGAGATAAGAGTGGGGAGTGCTTCTCGCATCTAGTGGGTAGAGACCAGAATGCTGTAGACATCCCACGATACTCAGAACAGCCCCACAACAGAGAATGGCCCGGGCNCCTGGACATGAAAGATCATATACTGTGATTCCATTCATGTGAAATGTCCAGAAAAAAAAAAATGTGTATATAGGCACAGAGTAAATCCATGGCTCTCTCTAAAGGATGGTGAGAAAGACAAGTGACTCCAGTGGACACGAAGTTTGTGTGATGGAAAGTTCTAAAATGGGACGGCGACAGCCACTGCGCTACCCAGCAGATAGACTAAAAATCAGGGAATTGCTCACTGAACCTGCATAAAATTCACAGTATGCGAATTATGCCTCAGTAAACCTGTTCTTAAACATGGACTGCAGTCTGAAAATGAGCCGGGGTGTTAGGAATTGGTTGCTGCTTGACATCACTGCACGTGATGCCTTTCTGTCTTCTCAAAGGTTCTGATACTACAGATGACCAAACATCACAAGGAAGATGCTCAACATCGCGAATTAGCAGAGAGATGCCAATGAGCACCACGGCGGGGCGTCGCCTCACGCTGGTCATCGTGGCCGCCGTCAGAAAGGTCACACAGAGACAGCGCCGGGGGAAGTGTGGAGAGAGCGGAGCCCCCCACACTCTCGGTGGGAACGCAGACCGTACAGGCTGACGTTTCCTGAGAAAACTAAACATAAAACCACCACAGGACCCAGCAAGTCCACTCCTGAGCACACGTCCAGAGAAACATGATCTGAAGGGTGCAGGCACCCCAGTGCCCACAGCAGCACCATCTACCGTAGCCAGGCGCCAACCTAAATGCCCACTAACAGAGGGACGGACAAAGGAGACATGGTACGTACATGCAATGGGATACTACCCAGCCACGAGAAAGAACGAAGCCGTGCCACTTGGAGCAACACGGATGGACCCAGAGATGCTCGCACTAAGTGAAGCAAGTCAGACAGAGAAAGACAGGCACCATAGGATGCCACTCATATGTGGGATCCAATTTAAAAATGATACTCATCTCCAGCGAGCTTACCTGCAAAGCAAAAACAGACTTCAGTTCAGTTCACTTCAGTTGCTCAGCCATGTCTAACTCTTTGCAACCCCATGAATCGCCAGCCTCCCTGTCCATCACCAACTCCCGGAGTTCACTCAGACTCACGCCCATCAAGTCAGTGATGCCATCCAGCCATCTCATCCTCGGTCGTCCCCTTCTCCTCCTGCCCCCAATCCCTCCCAGCATCAGAGTCTTTTCCAATGAGTCAGCTCTTTGCATGAGGTGGCCAAAGTACTGGAGTTTCAGCTTCAGCATCATTCCTTCCAAAGAAATCCCAGGGCTGATCTCCTTCAGAATGGACTGGGTGGAACGCCTTGCAGTCCAAAGGACTCTCAAGAGTCTTCTCCAACACCACAGTTCAAAAGCATCAATTCTTTGGCGCTCAGCTTTCTTCACAGTCCAACTCTCACATCCATACATGACCACTGGAAAAACCATAGCCTTGACTAGATGGACTTTTGTTGGCAAAGTAATGTCTGCTTTAGAATATGCTATCTAGGTTGGTCATAACTTACCTTCCAAGGAATAAGCGTCTTTTAATTTCATGGCTGCAGTCACCATCTGCAGTGATTTTGGAGCCCCAAAACTAAAGTCTGACACTGTTTCCACTGTTTCCGCATCTACTTCCCATGAAGTGATGGGACCAGATGCCATGATCTTCGTTTTCTGAATGTTGAGCTTTAAGCCAGNCCTTCCAAAGAAATCCCAGGGCTGATCTCCTTCAGAATGGACTGGTTGGAACGCCTTGCAGTCCAAAGGACTCTCAAGAGTCTTCTCCAACACCACAGTTCAAAAGCATCAATTCTTTGGCGCTCAGCTTTCTTCACAGTCCAACTCTCACATCCATACATGACCACTGGAAAAACCATAGCCTTGACTAGATGGACTTTTGTTGGCAAAGTAATGTCTGCTTTAGAATATGCTATCTAGGTTGGTCATAACTTACCTTCCAAGGAATAAGCGTCTTTTAATTTCATGGCTGCAGTCACCATCTGCAGTGATTTTGGAGCCCCAAAACTAAAGTCTGACACTGTTTCCACTGTTTCCGCATCTACTTCCCATGAAGTGATGGGACCAGATGCCATGATCTTCGTTTTCTGAATGTTGAGCTTTAAGCCAGCTTTTTCACTCTCTACTTTCATCAAGAGACTCTTTCGCTCCTCTTCACTCTCATCAAAAACAAACTTATGGTTACTTCAAGGGAAACATGATGGGTAAGGATGAATCAGGAGCTTGGGATGAACATACACACACTATTATATATAAAATAGATAACCAACAAGGACCTAGTGTATAGCACAGAGATAACCTACATGAGAAAAGAATATAAAAAGAATGAACATATGTATCCACATAACTGAACCACTTTGCTATACACCTGAAACTAACTCAGCGTTGTAAATCAGCCGCATTTCAATACATTACTCACAGTTCTAATGCGCAGCGTCTGCAGTTTCCATAAAGCTCACTACGCAGAGACACAGCACACACACACATGCAGACACGGCACAGCATGATACAAACACAAAGACATCCCCTTCGCTGACAGAACCAGAATCACATGGACTCAAGGAGGTACTTCTAAATTAACATAACATGAAAAAAAATACATTCAGGAGAAACAGAACTAACAGAATTGTTCATGACAACTGCTTCCTCATTACTTCCTTCTTCACCGTCACAAGTCCTTTCTCCAGCCAGCATCCAGAGCAAATTATTTTTAAACCTAAATCAAATCACAGCATTGCCCTGTTAAAAACCCTCCAGCAATCAGAACGATCTCTTCCTCACTCCTTACCCCAGTCTGTAAGGCTGGCTAGGTCATCATCTTTGCCTAATCTCTGGACTCAACTCGTATCATGTTGCTCACGCCTAGATAAACACCATCCACACTGGGCTTCTTCACTGCCCGAAAAGCTCCACATTTTTTTGAGCCTCGGGGTATTTGCACTGGCTATGTCTTGAAAGGCAGCAAAGCACAGATGTTAAGCATACAGACTCTGGCTCCGTGTTGCCTGGCTCTCTATTTAAATACTAACAGTGTGACTTTGAGTGAGTTATTAAATTTCCTCACCTGTATAATGGGGATAATAGCTGTACATAATCACAGGGTTTTTAGAGGATTCAATGAAGTAGTGTTTGGAAAGTGCTTGGAAGAGCTTTCATATAAAATCTTTTTTTCAAAAGTATGCATGAAATGATCTTTCTTCCACTAATCTTTTTGGAAAAGGCCTCTTATTCAAAACTCAGTTCAAATGTCCTCAAGTCATTGCCATCCCCATTTATTCAACACTTATATATGAAATGCTGGCTTTGTGCCAGATGCATTTGAGGGTACCAGAAAGAAAACAAAGATTTCTGCCTTTGTGGAGGTTACTTTCTCAGGGGACAAGACAGATGATAAAGGGTAAGTACAGCAAATACAGCATCTCAGAAGCAATAGCTTGTTGGAAGCTGTGCAAGGAAGAAGCCAGGGCACAGGGTACGAGAGACAGGCAGCTCGGGTGTCCACATTCTGCGGGTGGTCAGGGACACGGAGAGGTGACACAGGGGCAAAGAGTTGGAGGAGAGGAAGGCAAGCAGAGAGTGTGTGTAGGAAGCATGGCAACAGCCAGAGCAGGAGCCCTGAGGCTGGACGGTGCCTGGCCGGTCTGAGGCCCAGCTGGGGCCCACGAGCATGGAGGAGGGGCGAGGAGGATCATGCCAGAGCAGGGTGCTGGGCAGGGGAAAGCATGAGGGGGCTCCGGGGCCACGTGAGGCCCTGCCTTCTTCTCTCAGTGGCAAACAGATGCTAAAAGGGCTCCCACCAACACTGACCCCTGACCCCCGAAACAGTTAGATGCAGATGGCGCTGGTCCAAGCTGCTATTGTGTAGTCATCTGTTACCTAGCAACAGAAAAGGAAGAGTGGGCTATCGGAGGGTTTGGAACAGAGGAACTGGGTGATCTGGCTTGCGGTTTAGAAACGTGACTCTGGTGGTTGCCAGGAGGATAGACTGAAAGAGGCCAGAACAGAAGACCACTGCAGTGATCCAGGCAAGACGTGGTGGAGACTCGGGCTAGGGTGTGAGGTGAGGAGCAGTCGTATTTATTCCTTTTCATACACCTTCTCCTCAAGTTTCTCTTCCTTTTATTTTTTTACTTTTTTGCTGTAACCTTTTGCTTTCCCCAGCCCACTCCTAAAAGCAAAGGAGTCCTCTGACAAGTACCTGTCCATCTTAAGCATCATTTTAACCACCGCATCTAAAGCACAGAGGGGGAATGAATGACTGTTTGTGGAACGAGTCAGTGCAGGAAGGAACGAGTGAGGAAGTGAAGCAAATGGGTATGAGCTCAAACCCACTTTCCACTTTCTGTCCTTTGTGCAGCATGTGTGTGATTTTAATATATGACAAATGTGACATTTCAGATTAATGAAAGGATTTTAAAAGTTGTGGCTTGGATAGATAACAATTTAGAATTAAAGGTAACTAGATTCTTAGTTTATCCTGTATGCTAAAATATCAAGGATTTTAAAAGGTTTAACATTTTTTTGAAAATCCTAAAAGAACAAAAAGAAAACAACGTGATTATTTCAGTGTGGAAAAGGATTCTCCAAAGGAAGAAACTTTAAAAAAAATTGATTTAAGAAAATTATTAGCTTCTGCACAGCAAAATCATCATAAACAAAATTTAAAACCCAGCAACAAATTCAAAAAAACCTACCAAAAAAAACCTCACTATGTATGCAATAGTGGGTAATGTCCTTCATAGATAAGTGATGCTTACAAATACATAAAGAAAAAATTCCTCTATAGAAAAAATGGCAGGAGTAAAGGAATAAAAATTTATAATCAAGACATTAATGTTCAGTAAGCATAAGAAACATTCAACCTTACTATCAATCACACATAGCAAATTAAAGCACAGTAAAACAACATTTTTCACCTTCCCAAAAAGGTGCTGATTTCCTTCACTACTAATACCTATGTTGGCCTAGGCACTGGTTAGTGAGCAAGTCCCTCAGTCTGCTCACATGAGTAGGAATTGATAGACTGTCTCAAGAAGTGAGCATCAGCATTCCGCAAGTGCCTGTAACACGCCCGTAGCCACTGACCGCCTAATCCTACTTCCTATAAACAGAGTGTCCAAGACGCTTTGTACCAACACAATGGAATATGGCAGACAAAAATATAAGCATTATAGGAGAGATATTCACCACACTGAAAAATGTTCTCAATGTACTGTATTGTTAGAGGAAGAAAAAAAGTTATAAGGCATATTATACAGAATATTCCCATTAAAAAAAATACATAGACAATTTTCATTGTGGGGATGGTTGCATGAATATATTCATGTGATTAAATTGACAGAACTATACACATGCGTTTTACCAATGTCAATTCCCTGGATTTGGGGATTAGACTATAGTTATCTAAGATGTGACCAGTGGGTGTAACTGGGTTCAGGTGTGCAGGACAGTTCCGTACTATTTTTGTTCACTTCTTGTGACTCTATAATTATCTCAAAATGGAAACGTTTTTCCCCATACATATAGTGATTAGAACAAACTGCAGTGGTTTCCACCAGTTTATAAGATTTGAGTGATATTGATTTTTGTCCCACTTACAAACTTCTTACCAATGAGCAAGAATTTTTCTTACAATCAAACAGTATTATTATATTGCTTTAAATAGAAAACACCTAAAGATGTTCCAAGAATTAAAACCTCTTTTTGAGTGTGTGTGTATGTGCTCGAGTGTGTATAAACAGATGTGTGTACATACGAGAAAAGGGACGAACGGAAGACTGATAAACAGATACGGCTCAGCAGACAGCGGAAGGAGTCTCACAAATACGTTTCTGATCATGTGAGGAGGAGGATATTTGAACAACAGTTTTCATATTAGCGGTTAGTGAGCATGTTGTCAAATAAATTCGGTCGGGTCCTCCCTGGTGGCTCAGTGGTAAAGAATCCACCTGCTAACGCAGGAGACGTGGATTTGATCCAGGTCCAGGAAGACCCCACACGTGGTGGAGCGACTAAGCCCTTGCGCCGCAGCTACTGAGTCTGCGCTCCAGAGCCCGGGAGCCAGGACTACCGAAGCCAGAGATCCAGCCGGTCCCTCCTAGAGGAGACCAGTCCCGAGTGTTCACTGGAAGCACTGAAGCTGAAGCTGAAGCTCCAGTCCTTTGGCCACCTGATGCAAAGGGCTGACTCACTGGAAAAGACCCTGATGCTGGGGGGGACTGGGAGCAGGAGGAGAAGGGAACGACCGAGGATGAGATGGCTGGATGGCATCACCGACTCAGTGGGCATGAGTCTGAGTGAACTCCAGGAGCTGGTGGTGGACAGGGAGGCCTGGTGCGCTGCAGTCCCTGGGGTCGCAGAGTCACACGCAACTGAGCGCCTGAACTGAACTGAGCTCTTGAGTGTGTACTCCACAACAAAAGAGGGCACCACAATGAGAAGTCTGCACCGTAACTAGAGAGTGGTCCCCACTCCCCACAACTAGAGGAAAACCAGCACAGCAAAAGGCAAATAAATAATTTTTTAAACTTAAAAAAAAAAAATAAAGTCAGTAAATAATCAGTCCTTTACATCTATAAAATTTTCCCTTTTATATTATATTGTGGTCAACTGCAAATATAGGTGTTAACACCAACAGATATCAGTGACAAATGTCATGAAACGGCCATGCTGCTTCTACTCTCCGCCCATCAGCACAGTGTTCTTGACCACTTTGCTTTTCCTTGACACTCCTCCCCAACACAAGGATTGTGTTGAAACAGTTTGCAGTGGGGAAAAAACACAGTTTGCGTCTGGCATCTCCTCACGGTCGTCTGTGGTCACGGGCGAGTCTCCCCTCTCTGAACCTCCGCCACCGCCTCCGTAAGATGGAAACGCTAACACCCGCTAACACACTGAGAAGACACAGCGTGCTCAGCAGTGGCTGTAGCTTCTTTTTTCTTATTTCTTTTCCTGCCCATTTCTTTACTTTTTAGTGTCGACTCTGAAGGCCTTATTTTCTGACGAAACACGTTGATTAAAAAAAGACTAGGGCACTAATTTCCTCGGCAAGCTCCCATTTTGAGTTGAGCATCACTAGGGGCTCNAACTCCTTTTCTGGGAAATTTAGCCCGTGTCAGTTTCCGCTGTTTGCAATGAAAACCTTGAGTGATATAACCTTGAAGACAGCATGATATACTCTTACAGTCTACGAGAATAGCAGTAGAAATATCTGGAGAACTTTAGGTAACGTGAGTACTAAGAAAAAGTATAGTGCTAGCTGTTCAGTCATGTCCCACTCTTTGTGGCCCCGTGGACTGTAGCCCACCAGGCTCCTGTGTCATGGGATTCTCCAGGCAAGAATACCGGAGTGGGTTGCCATGCCCTCTTCCAGGAGATCTTCCTGACCCAGGAACTGAACCCAGTTCTGCCTCATTGCAGGCAGATTCTTTACCATCTGAACCAAAAAATAAATAAATAAAAAGTATACTTGAAAGAAAAATGTTAATGAAATACTGTTTTGAGGGAAGCAAGTTACAAAATGGTATCTGCAGTATGGTCCCATTCTTGCAAAAGAAAAAATATGTGTATATTTACATGTCAAAAATGATAACCAGATACATACCAAATTGTTAATAGGGTGATCTTTGTGGGAAGAGTGTGCCTCTGATACTTACTTAATTCTTTCACGTCTCCATGCTTAACTATATTTTCTACAATGAATATGTATTCTTTTTGCAATATAAACATAATCAATGTTATTTCAAGAAATGCACGCTTCAGAAGGAGCTTACAGAATAATTAGAGGTTAATTACTGATTGAAAACTACATGGGCAATTCATGAAATGTTATTCCAAAGACCTGCCTTTGTAAAGACTCTTGAATCTTAATGATACCACTGGAGTCTCTCACCTATTGTTACCCAATCCTCACAAACTAAACAGATACGAATAAGTCCTGTTGTTAATCATGACTCATAAAGATGAATCGGGCATATGATTGGGGCATGCTGCTGAAAGGCTGTAGTTAAACATACTATCAATCTTCATACGCAAGCATCCACGCTATTTTGAGAATCTATCTTTTTTAATGACTATTACGTCAGCTTGGTAACCGAGCCACTATTTTTTCTTCATATCAGTTAAGACAATTTTGCATTTTAACTGCTGGCACATAAGATATAGAAAAAATGAATAAGGGAGCTTAACAAAGCATTCATGAATTTAGCTAGATGACAATTTCAAAATAAAAATAGGAATTTTTCAGAAACTTTCGAAGCTCACTAGTTAAATTCAAATGTATCCATATTTTACAGGACTGCACCAGGACTTCCCTGGTGGTCCAGTGGTTAAGACCTCATCTCCCAATGCAGGGGCTGCGAGTTTGACCCCTGGTCAGAGAACTGTTATCCCGCAACCCTTGTAGCCAAAAAAACGCAACATAAAACAGAAACATATTCTAACAAATCCAATAAAGACTTTTTAAAAAATGGTCCACATCAAAAAGTTTTTTTAAAATAAATTAAAAAATAGAAAACTGAACCGTTACAAGGCGTGGTCATTTACCTCTCAAGTCCTGTCCTGCTAAATTCTTCAGAAGCCCGAGTCCAAGGTTTCCTTTTCATTAATTATTTGGCTTTGTGTCTGGTTTTGCTTAAAAGGTTTGAGGGAAACTTTTAAGTGCTCTTAGAATGTATTCATTCTCCTTTAAACGTAGTTTGGAATCAAGTATCCATAGTCATATAGTCTGTCAAATGCTCATCGGTCAGTAGGAATTCTGCATCTCTCGGTGCTACCATTTCCTAGGGTTCGGTTCAGTCTCTTTTCTTTACATCATTGGTTCTCAAACTGCTTCATCTCAGGACCTCTGTATACTGTAATAATTATCCAGGACCCCCAAAAGACTTTTGTTCATGTGGGTAAATATTTCTCAAAATTTACCATATTTGAAATTAAAATAGAAACTTTGAAATATTCACTTATTCATTTATAAATGAAAAATAATAAGCTCATTCTGATGCCATAAGTAGCATATTTAATGAAAAATGACTCTATTTTCCAAAACAAAATAAGACGCGAGAGAATAGCATTGTTTTACGCTTTTGCAAATCTCGTCAATGCTTGGCTTGATCGATGACAACTGGATTATGCCATCTGCTTCTGCATCCACGCTGTTGAAATATCACACATCATTTAGTCTCTAGAAAACTCTACCGCATACTCATGAGAAAATGAGAGTGAAGGGCAAATAACATCTTAGTATAACTATGAAAACAGTTCTGACTTCATGGGAACTCTGAAAAGATCTCTGGGCTCCCCAGGTCACCAGAGACAGGAGTGAATTGATGTCATGTCATGGTTGGACCAGAGCTAACTCCCATATCTCAATTGTGGCACTGAAGGTTTTCTGGGTCATGAGTTTCTTGCCTGGGGATAGCTGTTCATCTTCTAAGCCACAGCAGTGGATGATGGTCTCCTTGGAACTTGTATTAAGATGCAAAGAGAGGAACTTCCCTGGAGGATCAGTGGTTAGGACTATGTGCTTCCACTCCAGGGAGCACAGTTGAATCCATGGCTGGGGAACAAAGATCCTGCATGCGTGCGCTGCACCCAAAAAATAAACAAATAAAAATAACAATAAAGATTTTTTTAAAAGCTGCAAGGAGATTTGCCCACCTCCCCAATTTTCAGCTTTGACCAGAAGGAGAGCTACAAGTGTAGTGGACCCTATTTGGGACAATTCCCAACTCTAACCCTCTGTCTCAGAAGAAGGCTAAAGTAATGTTTGTCCCTAAATAACTGAAGGATCCCAGAAGTTCTAAGGGAAGGAACACCTTCCATCCCCATCATGTGTGCTGTGCTTATTCGCTCAGTCATGTCCAACTCTTTGCACCCCCATGGACTATAGCTCCCCAGGCTCCTCTGTCCATGGGATTTTCCAGGCAAGAATGCTGGAGTGGGTTGCCTGTTAAGAGATAGTCACTTCTGATTCTTTGGTGAATTTTTCCTATGTGTGCACATGTAAAAATATATATATAATCAAACTATATTTTGCCAATTTTGTTCACCTAAAACTTCTCATGGGCTTCCCTGATAGCTCAGCTGGTAAAGAATCTGCCTGCAATGCAGGAGACCTCGGTTCAATTCCTGGGTCAGGAAGATCCACTGGAGAAGGGATAGGCTTCAGTTATTTCTGCTTTCTTGACTACTCCAAAGCCTTTGACAGTGTGGACCACAACAATCTGTGGAAAATTCTTAAAGAGATGGGAACACTAGACCACCTGACCTGCCTCCTGAGAAATCTGTATGCAGGTCAGGAAGGAACAGTTAGAACTGGACATGGAACAACAGACTGGTTCCAAAATAGGAAAAGCGTACGTCAAGGCTACATATTGTCACCTTGCTTATTTAACTTATATGCAGACTACATCATGAGAAACGCTGGGCTGGATGAAGCACAAGCGAAATCAAGATTGCCAGGAGAAATATCAATAGCCTCAGATACGCAGATGACACCACCATTATGGCAGAAAGTGAAGAACTAAAGAGCCTCTTGAAAGTGCAAAAGGAGAGTGAAAAAGTTGGCTTAAAACTCAACATTCAGAAAACTAAGATCATGGCATCTGGTCCCATCACTTCATGGCAAAAAGATGGGGAAACAATGGAAACAGTTACAGACTTTACATTTTTGGGTGCCAAATTCACTGCAGATGGTGACTGCAGCCATGAGATTTAAAGATGCTTACTCTTTGAAAGAAAAGTTATGACCAACCTAGACAGCATATTCAAAAGCAGAGACATTACTTTGCCAACAAAGTCCATTTAGTCAAAGCTCTGGTTTTCCCAGTAGTCACGTATTGGATGTGAGAGCTGGACTACAAAGAAAGCTGCGTGTTGAAGAATTGATGCTTTTGATCTGTGGTGTTGGAGAAGACTCTTGAGAGTCCCTTGGACAGCAGGGAGATCCAACCATCCTAAAGGAAATCAGTCCTGAATATTCATCGGAAGGACTGATGCTGAAGTGGAAGCTGCAATACTTTGGCCACCTGATGCAAAGAACTGGCTCAAAGAACTTGGAAAACATTTTCCCTCCTGATGCTGAGAAGATTGAAGGCAGGAGGAGAAGGGGACAACAGAGGATGAGATGGTTGGATGGCATCACTGACTCGATGGACATGAGCTTGAGCAAGCTCTGGGAGTTAGTGATGGATAGGGAAGCCTGGCTTGCTGCAGTCCATGGGGTCACAAAGAGTCGGACACGACTGAGCAACTGAAATGAACTAAACTGACTGATAGCCTACAGTGCAGAAATTCTACTTCTAAGGATCTACCTTTCCGAAACAGTCGAAGTCAGGATGTGGATATGCTTGTGTGTGTCTGTGTATCTAGATACACACACAAACATGTATGAATATTTATCACAGCACTGTTTATTATAACTAAGATTTTATGGCAGCCTAAATATCCGTCAATAAGGAATGGGTTAAATACATTATTTTATTCATAAAATGGAATTGTATACTGACATCAAAATTGATCATTTAGGCTTATGTTCGTTTTTTAATTTCAGTTTTATTGAAGTATAATTGACAAATAGCTGGCTTATATTTCTTAATAAGGAAAGATGGTCATAATAAACCATTAAGTGACAAAATTAATAGAATAATGAGCACATATGCACAAAAAACAAATCAAAGGGATATATACCAAGAAGAAAGTAGTAAAATTATGGCTGATTTGTATTATTTTTATTTCTGATTGTGTGTGTTCTCTAGGTTAACAATTTAAATTGTTTTCAAAGTTAAATTGCTAAGTCATCAATTGAAATTGTTTAGTTGTCTTTCAGTCGCTCAATCATTGTTGGACTTTTTAAACAAAAAAGAGAAAGAAAGAAAAACTTGAACATGAACCTATCTCTAATATCAGATATTTTTGGCTCTTCTAAACTTAATTTCTTAGTGATTTCAAAAGAAAAATGTGCATCCTTTATTAACCAAAAAAGAAAGAAAAATTAGACAGAGGACTACATCAGGGTAAATGAAGGCCTCTGTAACAAAAAGCCTGGGAAAGGGGGAGCTATACATATTTACAAGCAAATTGCATTTGGTGATGAAAGGAGATGCTTCTAATGAAAGAAAAAGGTACGTAATAGAGTTGCTGCAGCTGCAGAAGTGACAGGACTACCAGTCGTCAAGCTCGTCTTTTCCTCTACCTTCTGAAACATAGTATCAACTTCACAGCATGAGCCCTGTTATAAATTGCAGTCCTAATTTTACATTAAGATCAAAATAAGGCTAAAAAAATTGTGTCAAGCAGCATACAGTACTATTATGTCTTAGAGGTACTATTTATGTCTTATAGGTAAACTGAAGCTTCTTAAAAATCCTTTAATATCAACTGGACTAACAGGTTGTTCTTAGGTGTTAGGGAAAGGTAATTTATTCATAGAGATAATCAGAAAATCAGCCCATGAAATAAACTTATGTCCCATTCTGGAAACTGTATTAAAAACACAGTTTCTGGCTTCAAGTTAAAAGTGATGAGTTGACCAAATGCATTTCTCTTTCCATCCTCCTAATAACTCACTAATGATAGTGATGGAAAATGTATACATCTACCATCAGAGAAAGACCAGGAGAGAATCTCCTGGCTGACAGCTGATTTCAAGAAAACCCTGAGAGATGGGAGGAGGAATCCTGTGATGCGTACACAGAGGCAGACGTGAACATAAGGCCTGAAGTTGCCGGCCTTCCGGCAGAGCCCCAGGGGCCCCAAATCGAAGACTAAGTTTCATCAGAAAGTGGGAGTAAGACGCACCGCTGAACACGGGAGAGGAGCAGGAAGTCCGCCTGGTGCCCGTCGGACGAGACCGACTCCAGCGATACTTTGCTCCTTGGTGTTCGCTTAGCCTCCTGCCACGTTAAGCAGTGAGCGGCTCTTTGGGGGCCAGCAGAATTCAGCAGAAGTGCCAAGGGGTGGTGTCTTAGGCTCGGTCTTCAGAGGCTTGCACACTCCCCTCTGTTTACTGGATTGCTCACTGTGGAGAAGCCGTGCCCTATGGATGCTCAAGCAGCTCTGTGGTCAGGCCCCGTGGTGAGACCTGCCCCAGCACCGACTCTCCAGCATCCGATCGAGTCCCTGTGGACGCGCATCCTCAACCCCAGTCAAGCCTTCAGATGACCGAGGCCCCGACTTATGAGCAGTCCCAAACCCAAACCACCAGTCAGCTACCAAGTTTCTAACCCACAGAGACCCTCAGAGGTAACAAATGATTGCTCTAAGCCACTACGTTTTGGGGACGTGTGTTACGCAGCCATAGAGGCTGAACAGCTGATACATGCTGTAACAAGTACCACAGCTTCACATGGGATTTTTCACACCGGGATCTGCCCTCCCAGGCAAGAAATCGGAAACTTCTGCTTTGGATAAGATAAAGAGCCTCAAACTGGGAGACTGGGACTGAGGTAAGCACTTCCCTTAGAGGTCATCATAGAATATTGAGTAGAGTTCCCTGCGATACAGAACACAGGGAACTCTGTTTATAAAAACAAATGACTAATAACAACCTTCTGTNAGAAATCGGAAACTTCTGCTTTGGATAAGATAAAGAGCCTCAAACTGGGAGACTGGGACTGAGGTAAGCACTTCCCTTAGAGGTCATCATAGAATATTGAGTAGAGTTCCCTGCGATACAGAACACAGGGAACTCTGTTTATAAAAACAAATGACTAATAACAACCTTCTGTATAACACGGAACTCCACTCAACACTCTATAATGACCAAATGAGAAAAGAATCTAAAAAAGCGTGGATACATGTAAATGTATACCTGATTCATTTTCCTGTACACCTGAAGCCAACACAAAATCATTAATCAACTATATACCAATAATTTTTTTAAAAGAAAGAAGCAGTGGAGAGGCCACCATCACTCTAATACCAAAACCTGACAAAGATGCCACAAAAAAAGAAAACTACAGGCCAATATCACTGATGAATATAGATGCAAAAATCCTCAACAAAATTCTAGCAATCAGAATCCAACAACACATTAAAAAGATCATNAGAGCCCTGACTCAGCAGTTGTGGTGCGTGGGCTCAGCTGCTCTGCCACGTGGGGGATCTTCCCGGACCAGGCATTGAACCTGTGTCTCCTGCATCGGCACGTGGATTCTCTACCACTGAGCCATCAGAGGAGCCCAAGAAGCTCTTCTCTTCCCCTTACTTTATTTTCCAAAGTGGTTATGCTCAACGTTATATAAAATATTTTATTACCACCATTTGATTTTATCCGTTCTCCCTTCTAAAAGTGCTCAATAGGCGTAATACCAGCCACGGCCAAGAAAAGCATGAAATTTATAGCCCCCATGGGAGCACTTCTCAGATCAAAAGGGGGTGCAGTGAATGAATACATCAGGCATAAGCCAACTCTGTCCTAGGCAAGCTGAGAAGCATAATCGGCCCAGCCCAGGGGTCCCTATCCAAGCAAAGTGTCCTGAGTAAAATGTTCAAAGGATAAAGCTGAACACACAGAGATTCTCACTGGTGCAGAATTACGTATTAATGAAAATCAAGAGGCAATCTAATATGAGTGAAATTAAGGTAAGGGAATGTGAGCTTAATTCTAAATATAATCTGGTATTATATAACCATAAAAACCAATAGTCTCGAAGATGATATGACAGCACAAAACGGCACGAAAAACACCTGTCATATGTTCTCGAGTGAAAAGAGAGCACGGCTTCCAGTCAGCCCTGGACTCAGAGCCATGTAAAATCTCATGCAGAATCATACGAGGATAGAGCATGACCAGCTACGGAATTTGTGGGGCTCTTCTGACTGGGGGACCCTTTGTCACTGCCAAGGTCACACGCCTCTGAAACCTGAGGACAGACCAGCTGCAAAGAGAGAAAATGAAAACAAGTGAGTCATTTATCAGGGTTATGGAATCTGTTGGTTTTATTTTTGTTTTTGCTATTATAAGGTCATTTTTCCATAAATTAAATGAAAAAGACTTTCACTATTAATATATCTTTAGGTTAGCATAGTAAGGAAACTTTGTTTTGACAGTGTGGACATTGCCTGCCAGCCTAAAAATAGACACATCCGGAGCTCTTGTTCTCAATCCTGCCTGGACACCAGCAGTTCTTTTCCCACCTTATGAGTTTAACGTCCACACTTCACTCATAGAGGTTCTAACGCAGCAGATCTAAAGCAAAGCAATTGAAAATCAGCTACAATATATTATAAAAGGCCTTTTCCAAGAAAAGGATTTCAAGTGTTGGTTTTGGCCTTTGGGATCTCATTCTCTTTCAAAAATAGCACATTTTTCATAATTCACTCATGACAACATGTTGTGTGGGGGAAGGGGTGTGATCTGTGGTTTTGAGTTGATGCTCTATTTGGGGTTTGTTTTGCCCATTTCTATTCACTCAACCTGGAGATTCTCTCCCTAGGTTAACTTGCAAAATAACAAATATATAAGCTATGAAATTCTATGGTAAAATAATATTCTATTTGTAAGGAGCCCAAGGAAAAATGTTAGATACAGAGAAGGAGAAATTTGTTTAAACAATTGTTGAGATTTTTTTTCCATCTTTGTCTTCCAGCATGGCTTTATATGGGGTTTATTGTGGTGACCACAAAACGTATGAATAAGGACAGTATTCCAGACAGTAGATAATTAACCAAAGATACATGGATTCATCCATGTATGAAGGATGTAACTGACAAACTCACCGTGCATTTCTCAACATTTAAGCATCACCTCTTTGCAATGTCTGTCATGGGCACTGGCAGAATCAGAATCAGGGTGAGCAAGTGAGGCATCCAAGGTGAAAACTGGCCCTCACACAACCCAGAGAATGGGTGCCTCCTTAAATTTTGCGCCTGGTTTAATCTGCTGGCCGCATCCTGAGCACAGGAGAAGAGACTTAGAGCATGCGTGCTGTAATCCATCTTCCTGACTCCGCAACCAAATAACCACTTTCCCTTAACAGATTTTCAGAGAACATTCTCAATCGTCAGTAATTGTTTGATTTGGACGGTATCTTCAGGAAATCTGGCTTTTAAGTACCCATTAACCATATGACATTTACACCTAATTAAATCCTTGGATGACATAAATAGAATCTCTGTATTCTGTATTTTTAGACCTAAAGATGACCTTTAAACAAAGTGTCACCCGCCGCTTCCGCATTCCAGAGAGGAACTAGGAGACCTTTGCAAACAAGCTGGTTCTCTGTCCTCTGCTAGTTGGCACCGCTTTGAGAAGTAACAAGGAGTGAGAAAAAAGGAATGTTTCCGGAGGGGATAGAAACACGGGATGATGGTTGTCCACTCTGGCCGCCCTCAATTCATCTCAGTTCTGGGCACTCTTTTCAATCTACAGCCCCAGTTCACCAAGTCAGGTGCTACAGCTTTCACTGTTCAGAGCCAAGTGGAGGAAACACTGCCCAAGCAGCCAGCCTTGGCATCACCTAAGAGTTTGTTGGAAATACGGTATCTCTGGTCCCTCTCTAGACCTGAGGAACTGGTACCTGCATCTTAACAAGACCCCCAAGCAGCAGATGCTTTCACACTGAGAGGCATGTCCTGTTCCAGCCCACTCCTTCTCCAACAGCGTTCCAAACAGTACTGATGTCATAAGCAAATGGACCAACACATCACAAGGAGCCCAGGCTTTCCTGCTCCAAGCAGCCGACACCGCTAGCCCTTGATGTGTTTGGCCAACCTCACAATGGGTTTCTGCCATGGTTACTAATTAGCAGACTGAGCTCAGCACTCTGCCTCGATTCACATCTTTGGAAATCCCATCCTGTGCCCCACACAGTACTTGGGAAATCTGTGGGAGTGATTTGGGTTTCTCATGGGACTGGGTGTGCTATTGATAGCAGGAAGGAGTCAAGGATAATAATGTTCTGCCATCCGTGGCATAACCTTGCATACAAAGAGGGGCCCTGCATGCTACAAAAATGCCAAGCATCCCACCGGGCATTCCTGGAGGTGAAAAATACATCCATCCTTATCCAAGTCCAGAACCCAGCTGTGTTTCACACATGAGCGCAAAGCATTTGGGCAAGAATGCAACTAGCTGTGCAAATCAAGGGAAGTCAAACAGGTTTTGCAGCAAGATTTGTTTATGAATTACCCGAGAAATCACATTCAGTGGCAACACCTCTCCTGATAATTCAATTGCCGATTTGACACGCCTGTGTCGGGCTGCATTTGTGGATATAAGCTCTTTTGGGTGATACCTTTTAGGGCCAACCTACTCCAAGTGTATGCCAGGTGCCAGCAGCACCGACATAATCAGGAAGTTACCAGAAATTCGAATTCTCAGGCACGATGGTAAAGAATCCTCCTGCCAGTGCAGGAGACACAGGAGCTGCTGGTTTGACCCCTGGATCGGGAAGATCCCCTAGAGTAGGAAATAGCCACCCACTCCAGTATTCTTGCCTGGAAAAGTCCATGGACGGAGGAGGCTGACAGGCTACAGTCCATAGGGTTGCAAAGAGTCAGACACGACTGAACACAGAACAAAACACACCTACCACCTAATGGACCAGAATCTACTTTTTCACAAGATCCCAGATGTGCGTGCAGGTAAGTTTGGGGAGCACTGTCNGACAGGCTACAGTCCATAGGGTTGCAAAGAGTCAGACACGACTGAACACAGAACAAAACACACCTACCACCTAATGAGCCAGAATCTACTTTTTCACAAGATCCCAGATGTGCGTGCAGGTAAGTTTGGGGAGCACTGTCCCCGAGGGTTTGTACACAAGCATTCTATATTAAAATAAATTTTATCCGTTCACTTTTTATTTCTTTTTTATTTTATAGTTAGGGCATTCTGATTTTTATGAAGTACCTGTGGAGAGTATTTTATAATCTAATGTTAAGTGGATATAACAAATTTTTTAATTTTTTTTTTTTTTGCATTAGATCTTTTGCCAGTTTGTGCTTCTTTTGTCAANTATTTCTTTTTTATTTTATAGTTAGGGCATTCTGATTTTTATGAAGTACCTGTGGAGAGTATTTTATAATCTAATGTTAAGTGGATATAACAAATTTTTTAATTTTTTTTTTTTTGCATTAGATCTTTTGCCAGTTTGTGCTTCTTTTGTCAAACACATGCAAATCCTCTTTTAATTTATGTTTAATTTTTATTTTATATTGGGATACAGTTGATTTATAGTGTTGTGTTAGTTCTAGGCATTTTTTGTTAAATAGAGAACACTGTGTCAGTGATTATCAATCCTTTTTAGCCTAAAAATACTAGCTGAAGACTGGGAGCCACCCAGTTAATGGCATCACCATTGACAGAAACTCCTGTTTCACCACCCACGAACCAGGTGGGTCACCTTAGATGATCACAGCAATCCAAATCAGGGTCAGACCCCAGGGCTCTCTGGGACAGAGATTTGCCTTTTCCCTCACTGGCCATCCTCTTACTCTCAGTGATCAGACCCACGGCCAAGTTACCCCTCCCCAACGACCGAGGTTTACTTGCTGGCTCAGACGGTAAAGCCTCTACCTACAATGCAGGAGACCTGGGTTCCATCCCCGGGTCGGGAAGACGCCCTAGAGAAGGGAATGGCCACTCATTCCAGTATTCTTGCCTGGGAAACCCCATGGCCAGAGGAGCCTGGGGGGCTACAGTCCATGCAGTCACAAAGAAACAGACACAACCGAGCAATACACACCCCTCACTACAAAATTTCCTCCCACCGTATCCATGAAAGTTTTTCAAATCCTAATATGCTCTGCAAGTAACCCCACCAGGGTAATCAAGCAGGTACAGACAGTGGCATTCAAACTTTACGACTGTATATGAGACTTCCTGAGCTTCCAGAATGTTACATACACCTACAGACAGCCGAACACAAAAACACACTTCCAGAGCCAAAGTGGATGATCTGGCAGGGATAAGATGGGTCAGTGCTGATACTTGTATAACAGGTTATCTTTCATCGTTATGGCATAAACACTCAAAGAAATGTTTATTTCAATTATAAAAGCTAAATGACATTATCTTAGTTTGAATTATGCCACTGTCAAGAAAATTAGAAACCAAATCACCCAAGTTTCAGCTACACTAATTATTTAGGAAAATCTAACCATTTCCAAATAAAGAAACATTTGGCCTTGTGTATATGAAGCACGCTAGAATTACCATTTGGGCAGAACTTTTTGAGGACACATTATATATTTCCGGTATTTAAGGCATTTTCGTATGTTCTGGTGCAGTTACCAGCAATACAAAGAGAANGGACAGGGAGGCCTGGAGTGCTGTGATTCATGGGGTCGCAAAGAGTCGGACACAACTGAGCGACTGAGCTGAACTGAGCTCACAAAGGCCAGGGTAGCAGACGCAGCCGAGGAAGCACAGGCCACCAGCCAGCCCCTGTGCACGGCCACAAGGACCAGCTAGAGCCACACGCACTGCTGGCCCCCCGTGGGCGCGGGGAGGAGACCCTCTCTGAACTGCATTTGAGACTGAAGTTTTCAGATAATAGAATCCTGAATATTGAAATGAAACCATTCTAACCACTGAACATAACAGGAAAGTTATGAAGAGGAGCTGAGATTTCATTAAGGAGCCCACTCAGCACCAAAGGAAAAAGGGAAGTTTAAATAATATAGCCATTTTGGGGACTTCCCTGGTGGTTCAGTGGTTAAGATTCTGCACTCCCAAAGCAGAGGGCACAGGTTCGACCCCTGGTTGCAGAACTAACGTCCCACAAGGTGCACAGTCAAAAAAAGAAAAGGAAAATCACAGTCACTTTTTAAAAAGTGAAATTATTTCACGTTTATGCTCCAATTCATTGTGCTCCTCCATAACTGTTTACATTTAAAAAGAGAAGTAGATACATAGATGGCAATAAAAAGAATTAGAAATGCACTGAATTGTTAATTATTAACAATTGTTAATATGCAAAGGGCTTCTCAGATGGTTCAGTAATCCGCCTGCAATGCAGGAGACACAGGAGACTTAGGTTTGATTCCTGGGTTGAGAACATTCCCAAGAAGAGAGCATGGCAACTCGCTCCAGTGCTCTCGCCAGGAGAATCCCACGGACAGAGGAGCCTGGTGGGCTACAGTCAGGGTCGAAGAGTCGGACACGACCGAAGCAACTGAGCATGTGTGTAATACATTAAGGGAAGATGAGGTTATGAAAAGCAACACGGATGGAAAAGAAACTCTGATATTTGAAACATAGTAAGCCATGTATTTGCCTATTACTTCTAGAGTTATTATAAGGGAAAAGAGGCTTTCTGGCATTTTCTCTATGAGGCACTGTGAGTAATACACCATGAGGGTCAGAGGGGACCATAGCTGCAAAGCCTTCATCCAAAGACCTGGCCCCAGAGAAGCTCAGTCTCCTCCCCTCAGCCTTCAATACACCTTCCTCGTTGGTGTCTTACACTAAACGTGATGGTCCAAACGTCATTNTTTCTGGCATTTTCTCTATGAGGCACTGTGAGTAATACACCATGAGGGTCAGAGGGGACCATAGCTGCAAAGCCTTCATCCAAAGACCTAGCCCCAGAGAAGCTCAGTCTCCTCCCCTCAGCCTTCAATACACCTTCCTCGTTGGTGTCTTACACTAAACGTGATGGTCCAAACGTCATTTTATGTTTAAAACTGAAAAACATTAGAATAAACACTGTAAATGCCGTTATGATCTTAGTCCTCCCCTTTTGAAGGCTCAGTACTCAACGGTTTTCTTCACAGATGAACTCAGCATTTGTTCAGTGTTTTCGGTAGATGTGTGTTTATTTCACTCTGCCCAGGTTCCTGCTGCGGTCTTAGAATGTGTTCTCCGCTTCCCATGAACACAGCCGCAACTCAAAGCTTCCCTTATCTGCGTGGCTCTGACGTGCCTCCTCTCGAGCTGTCTCCCATGGAGCGTCTCCAGGGAGCCTCCCAGGAAAGCACGCATGTGGTTCTGTGTAGGTCCAGGAGGGCCCAGAAAGACTCAGTTTCTCCCCCATCTCTGCGGCCCCGTGAGCGTCTCCTGCCCGCTTTCCTGGCTCACACCTGTCACACCTCTGGTACTTCTGCTGCGGGGCCTGCGATGCTCCCCAGCAGCTGCTCCCAGCCTCCGTCGGCCCTACAGGCATTTACGAGGACCTAATATGTGGGGGCAATCTTGAGGCTAGAGGACAGCAATGATGAAATACGCTCAGCCCTGGCTGGCCACACACCAAGGCCCAGAACTTCCCCTCGCTTCCTGACTCCAGGTTGGCCAAGAACTATATTCTAAGCTTAGCATGAATACCACCCCTCTGATTCTTTTTTTCAAAAGCGACTGTCATAATTATCTTGGCTGTCAGTTTTGTACTTTCAGTTGGTTGATAAAAAAACAAATCCAAGCTATAATTCATTTCCTTTCACATTTTCTGCCTGTGATAACCTACCTCTCTGGGTCATAAACAGAATAATCTTAGTTTTATGAGCAGAGAAAGTTGTTAACAGTAATTCTTAAAAGATGTTCTTTTACAAAACAAAACTGGACTGGACTGGACTGGATCCCGTGGGGGGCTGTCACCACCCTTGAAGTCCCGTCACAGTTCCGCTGGTTGCTAAATGGGCTTAAATCAACTTTGTGAGTGAACTTCTCTGGCATAAAGATTCACGTGGGACAAAAATGGGACTTGACATTTATTCTTCTCTTTCTGTTTTGCCCGTAACTCTAAACTCCCTGAAAAGGCTACAAAATAGTTTAGGGACTTTAGTCCAAAACCTCTTCTGATTTATTGTGATTGTCCCGGCTCTCTGCTTACTTGTGCTTTTGAATAACCCTAGTGTAACCATTCAGACATGAAGCACGTCTTTTTAAAAATCTTTATTTATTTCCCTGCATGGGGTCTTGGTTGCAGCATGTGGGATCTAGTTCCCTGACTGGGGATCAAACCCAGGCCCCTGCATTGGGAGCTTGGAGTTTTAGCCCCTGGACCACCAGGGAAGTCCCCATGAGCACATCCTCAATGAACTTTTTGTTAATTTCTCACTTACCAAAATAAAACTTTCTATAGAATTGTTTCTCTACATTGAGTCCACACTTTTTTTATTTAAGAGGAAAAGAGACAAAATCTCAAAGCTAGAAGGATGGGAAATTAATAAATCCATGGCATGTGAACTCACTTCTGAATCTGGCTCAGGGGGTCAACTAAATATTGTGTCTGTTGGGACAATATTGTGATCAGCTTTAGAATCAAGCTTGGTTATAAATAGTCCTCCATCAATATTTCAAACTCCTGGATGGTATGTTTTCTGGATTTTCTTCAACAATAAATTGACGACCGAAAACATTAAGTATCATATTCTACGGCCGTGTTGATCTGCAGCTGAAACGGAAATCTTCTGTTTAAACAGAGTGGAACTGCGACGAGTGCTCTCGGTTTGTTGGTATAAAACCATTGCTCCTGTTGAATCTTTAGCATCCGTTCCCGCAGTTCCCTGCTCAGCTTGAAGCTGGATCCGTGTCCTCTGCTCCACCCGCATTCCCAAGGCACATTGCTTTTAAACACAAACTCACTCAACTCTTGTCCCTCAAGCCGCTTCTCACCAAACTATTCCTTAGCAGTATTTCAATCCCGCCAGAACCAAATTCCCATGGAAGGAATGTGACTCGAAGCCAGAACCTTATCTTTTTATAGAACAGAGTGGCATCCACAGTTGCTTGACCTGGACAGTGAGTAGTGCCTCCCCAGGGTCACGTGCTGGAGAGCTTAATGAGACAGTTTGGTGATGAAATACCTTGGGCAAGAAAGCCACAGGAAATTCCAAGAGAAGGATCAGGGCCAAGTCCTGCAGCAAATTTAATTTAGCCTGACAAATCACAACATGTAATTGATAATAGCAGTGAACACCGAAAAAAAAGCACGAACGTTAATCCTTAGGCTCCACGCTCACGATATTCAATTATAGCTTGGAAAAATGCATGCCATAAAATATACAGAAGATTAGCGCTTATAAAACTGTTAGCCTTCTCAACATCTGCCGCACTTAATCTAATGTGCTTAGTAAGGCGTTGAATAGAAGCCCTTGATCAGGTACTGTCCACGTTATAAACCCAACACCCTACACATTAGGCAGTAATAAATACAGGTGGTCATTTCGATATTCACACAGACAAACTGCACAAGCCACTGCTTCTTCCTATAAAAATGCTCCCTTGGTTTGGAATTATCACTTATTAACCAGTGAACCAGTGAAGTTGCTCAGTCATGTCTGACTCTTTGCAGACCCATGGACTGTATGTAGCCTACCAGGCTCTTCCATCTATGGAATTTTCCAGGCAAGAATACTGGAGTGGGTTGCCATTTCCTCCTTCAGGGGATCTTCGCAACCCAGGGATCGAACCCAGGTCTCCTGCATTGCAGGCAGACGCTTTACCATCTGAGCCACCAGGGAAAGCACTGTTGATTACTAATCTTGAAGAAGTTGTCGAAAACAAGTACCGAGAACTTTTTAATGGGGAAAAAGGTAAATTCCACACATTTTATACAAGGGCTGTCCAATGGAAATACTATAACTATAATAAAAAAAATGTTAAAAGAACCAGATGAAATAAATGTTGAGTATTTTAATTTAGCTCAATATATCCAAAATATTACCATTTTATGTTATAAACATAAGCAGTTATTGACAAAATATTTTTAATCCTTTTTTCATGTGTCCAGAATATGATTATGTGTTTTTATTGAAATATAGGTCACATTCAACACTGTGATAGTTCAGGTGTACTACACAATGATTTGATATTTGCAGAAATTATGAAATGGGCTTCCCAGGTGTCTCAGTGGTAAAGACTCTGCCTGCCAATGCAGAAGGCATGCGAGACTCCAGTTTGATCCCAGGATTGGGAAGAGCCCCTGGAGAAGGAAATGGCAAGCCACTCCAGTACTCTTGTCTGGAGAATCCCGCAGACAGAGGAGCCCGGTGGGCTACAGTCCACAGCACCACAAAGAGTCGGAAACAACTCAGCACACACGCACACAGGTCAGAATTCTGAAACGATCACACTCTCTATTAACCATCTATTCATGTGCAAATTCATTACAGTGTTACTGACCGGATTCCTTACTCTGTATGTTACACACTGTAAGTTGTTTGTGTACGACTGGAGGTTTATGCCTCTCAATCCCCATCACTTGATTCTCCCATCCTCTCAACCCCCACCCTTCTGGCAGCGGCCAATTTGTTATCTCTGTCTATGACTCTGTTTTCACTGTGCTCTACTTTGCCTTTAGATTTCACACATAGGTGAAATCAGGCGGTATTTGCCTTTCTCTGGCATATTTCACTTAGCATAATACCCCCCAGATCCATCTGTGGGGCCACCAGTGACGAGACTTTATTTTCAGTGGCTGAGTAACACTGAGCTGTGTGTGTGTGTGGGTGTGTACGTGTATACTTCACGCCTTCATCCGTTCACCTGCTGATGGACATGGGTTGCTTCCACACCCTGGCAATCGTAACTAGAGCTGCCGTGATCATTGGAAGGCATGTATCTTTTCAAATTAGGATTAGTATAGTTTGAAATCAGGAAGTATGACCTGTAGATGTTTGTCTCTCTTAAGATCGTTTTGGCTGTTCTGAGTCTTTAGTGTTTCCATACAAAGTTTAGAACCATGTGTTCTAGTTCTATGAGAAAAAATGCATTTGGTATTTTGATAGGGGTTTCATTGAATCTAGTTTGCCTTGGGTAGTATGATCATTTTTAAAATATTAACTCTTCTTATTGATGGCTATGGTATATCTTTCCATCTACTTATGTCACCCTTAATCTCATTAATTAATGTCTTATATTGGTACTTTTCCAAATACAAGTATTCTGCCTCCTGGGTTAGATTTATTCCTAGGTGTTTTATTCTTTTTGATGCAATTTTAAATGGGATCATTATTTAAGTTTATTTTTCGGACAGTTTGTTGTTATTATAGAAATGAAACAGATTTATTAACTTTGTATCCTGCAGGTTTACTGAATTCATTTATTAGTTTTAAATTTTTTGGTGGCATCTTTAGGGTTTTTAATACATAGTATCATGTATTTCCTTTCATCACGCTGAATATAAAATGTCACTCCTTTCTACCTGCAAAATTCTGCTGAAAATTCACCTGATCAACTTATGGGAGTTCCCTTGTGCATAACCATTGCTTTTCTCTGATGCTTCTAACAGTCTCCCTATATCTTTAATTTTCCATTTTAATCAAAATGTATCTTGTTTGAAGCTCACAGTGTTTACCTTCTTTGGGACTGATGTGTTTCCTGGATCTGGATTTTGGTTTCCTTTTCCAGGTTCGGGTAGTTTTCAGCTGTAGTCTTCAAATTAAGTCCTCTCCCCCAGGTCTCTATTTTCCCCTACTGGCACCACTATATAACCAACGCTAATGTATTCGATGTGGCCCCAGGGATATCCTAAACTGTCCTCGTTAGCTTTTTTCTGTTCTCCTAGGACGATCACCGCTGCTGAGTCCTCTGGCTTGCTGGCCCATTCCTCGGTGTCATGCAGTCTGCTACCGGCCCCTCCCGGTGCACTTTTTATTTCAGGTATTGCTGTGTGTGGCTCTTCTCTCTATTTTCTTTCTCTTTGTTCAAGTTGTCACTGTGTTCATCCATTCTTCTTTTCTGAAGTTCACTGAGCATCCTTACAATCATCACCTTGAACTCTTTATCAAGCCAACTGCTTATCTCTACTCTGTTTAGTCCTTTTTCTGAAGTTTTGTCTTCTTCTTTCATTTGCAAGGTATTACTCTATCACCTCATGTTTGCCTTGTCCCCCTGTATTTATTTCCATGTAGTAGGTCTCTTTGAGCTTCCCTGGTAGCTCAGCTGGTAAAGAATCCACCTGCAGTGCAGGAGAGCCCGTTTTGACTCCTGAGTCGGGAACATCCTCTGGAGAAGAAATAGGCTGCCCACTCCAGTATCCTTGGGCTTCCCTGGAGGCTCAGACAGTAAAGAATCTACCTGCAATGTGGNGTAGGTCTCTTTGAGCTTCCCTGGTAGCTCAGCTGGTAAAGAATCCACCTGCAGTGCAGGAGAGCCCGTTTTGACTCCTGAGTCGGGAACATCCTCTGGAGAAGAAATAGGCTGCCCACTCCAGTATCCTTGGGCTTCCCTGGAGGCTCAGACAGTAAAGAATCTACCTGCAATGTGGGAGACCTGGGTTTGATCCCTGGGTTGGGAAGATCCCCTGGAGAAGGGAAATGCGACCCACTCCAATACTCTGCCCTGGAGAATTCTACGGACACAGTCCATGGGGTCACGAAGAGTCAGACACGACTGAGTGATTTTCACTTTCAGTAGGCGTCTTGGTTATGTTTCCTGAGTTTGCAGAAGAGGCAAATGGCGGAGACGTCCTCTGGAGACAGTAAGCACTCTCTGTGTGCTTGGCTATGTGGGCTCCTCTGCTGTGACGAGCCAGCTGCCATGAGAAGACTGGAAGGCTCCTCCGCCCACCCCCTGGTTGGCTGCCAGGTCCTGTTTCATCAGGGGCCGCTTGCCCAGTGGTGGACGGGGCCGGGCCTCCTCACAGCTGGCGTGTGACCTGGGGGCCCTGGACTGGTGCTGACCTCCGATAGACAGGTAAGCCCCGCACCAATAGGCTGGAGGAAAGGCGCTTAAATGGCGCCTGGCAACACAAGTGTCCTCGTAACAGAATGAGCTCCCCAAAAGAGACACCACCAAAATTCTGTCCCAGGAGGGCATCCAGCAGACGAGCCTGACCCAGGCACCTTTCAGATTCCTGCCTCTGAGCTGGGACTTGGGGAGCGAGAGACGCGCATGAGCCCTCTAAGAGCAGGTCTCTGTTTTCAACGGCTCCTGCACCAAGCTCTGCAGGCCTGCAGGGCCACCTGCTCCCGGGGCTCCTCTTTCCCATGCTAGCACTCCCTGGCTGGGGAGTCTGGGGAGAAGCTCCACAGCTGCAATTACCCTGCCACGTGGGTGTCTTCTTGGGGGGGGGGGCTTGACTGCACCACGCCCGCTCTTCCTACCCATCTGTGTGTGTTTCCTTCTTTACATCTTTAGTTGTGGAAAATCTTGCTTCCTATTCCTTGGGTCCTTCTCATCAATAATCGGTTTTAAATAGTTTTAATGTTGGTGTACCCATAGGAAGAAGTGAGATCATAGTCTTACTCTGACGTCTTGGTACCACCTCCAAGATGTATCTTGTACATGTGTGTGTGTCTGTGTGTTAGTCACTCAATAGTGTCCAACTCTTTGTGACTCCATGAACTATAGCCCTCCAGGCTTCTCTGTCCACAGAACTCTCCAGGCAAGAATACAGGAGTGGGTGCCATCCTCTTCTCCAGGGCATCTTCCTGACCCAGGATCGAACCTGTCTCTCCTGCATTACCATCTAGCCACCAAGGAAGCCCATGTATCTTAAACTTACACAATATCTTAATTAGGACCAACCACATTTTGAGTGGTCTAGAGCCACAAGTAGCTGTTGGCTAATATTGGGTTGTGCAGGTACTAACCTATAAGCTACTAACCCTGGCACAGTTCTAGAACTAATTTTATCTTGTCAGAAGGCAATGGCACCCCACTCCAGTACTCTTGCCTGGAAAATCCCATGGACAGAGGAGCTTGGTGGGCTGCAGTCCATGGGGTCGCTGGGAGTCGGACACGACTGAGCAACTTCATTTTCACTTTTCACTTTCATGCATTGGAGAAAAGGAAATGGCAACCCACTCCAGTGTTCTTGCTCGGAGAATCCCAGGGATGGGAGAGTCTGGTGGGCTGCCGTCTATGGGGTCGCACAGAGTTGGACACGACTGAAGTGACTTGGCGGCAGCAGCAGAGCCTGAAGCAAAATCTTATATACTACTACTTAAAGCTGCGATGTCAGGAGTAGACTTGAGACAAAGAGGGATGCCGCGAGGAAGGAAGGTCACCAAGTTGGCTGCAGCTTAGAAACAAGAACAACTGTCTGCTCCATCTCACGCAATCATCTTCTGAGACACGTAGATCACTGTGTCTCAGTAGAAGGAAGAATTCCTCAGCTAGCGTGCATCTCACCTTGACCCAAGTTTCCTTCACAGAACACTGACTCTCCCACACTTTCAAACTGCACATAGCCCGACACCAGGTCAGATTCCACCACCTCTCACAGCTTAGAGGCTACAAGGAAAGTCCAGAGAGGCAGTCAACCAGTGTTCAGCTGGGGCGGGAAGCAGGGCATGGTTGGGCTGTACCCACGAGAGTGCAGTTGCCATAGCAGCTGGGAACACAAATGGCAGAGAGCCCCAGGGACAGGCGTGGCAGAGAGGACCTGAGGTGGTGGATACGGAATGTCTGATGCAATCAAGAGAAGAATGCGCGAGTGACTAACGGTTGCCCCTGGTACACCCAGACTGAGTCACGGCAAGCTAAATTCACACTATGCTTTGTTTAAAGCACCAGATGGGAAGATTACGCTGTGACTTGCCTGAATCACCACCTCTCCATTGTTGTCTAATCTTCCAATCTGAAGGAGCTTAATTCCCTTGTGCAAACCAAGCTTTGTCCTCCTTGAATTTCTGTATGAAAAGATTTTTAAAGGCCCAGAAACCAATAGCACCAAGACCAGAAAGCTTTGTCATATTTCTCTTCTGATCCCAGTTCTGGTGAGTGGGTTTCTGCTCCCTTCCTTAGCTTTGTACATTTCCCCTCGATTTCCTTCCTTTTTCCCATGGAGCTGGAGACCAGTATCTGCCAGGATCCATCAGTCTGAGGCTGGTGGTATTCCTTCGATTTCTTTGTATCACCACGTGTTTGCTTCCCAGGGCACTGATCTACCCAGAAGCCAGATGACGTGTCTCATCCGGTCTTCCAAGTAGAGATCTTCCTTGGTGTATCCTTGCCGCCCTGGTCTCCACAAACTGCCTACCTCAGCATTACTGGGCTTCCCATGATATGAGCAGAGTAATCTGTGCCCCAACTCTACCCTCCCAGGTATTAATTTTACTTTAAAGGGACAAATGTTCTCCCAAGTGCAAACATGTGCTATTTTTTTTTTCCCCTAGCCAGGGCCTCCTCCAGGGGCGTCTTCTCCTCGCTCTGTAACCTGCAAGCCCTCCCTCTGGTCAGACACTGCCCAGTCCCAGGGTGCATGGCTCAGTGAGCAGAAACACATCTGTGCAACTTCTAGCTTGCCCACTTCACCTTTGCTGTCTGGAAAACATTTCCTCCACACTCTTCCAAAGACTCTTCTCATCCAGTCTCTGCTTTAATGTTCTCCCTCAGAGAGGCCCAGTCTAATGCAGACCTTTACTACATCTCAGTTCAGTTCAGTTCAGTTCAGTTGCTCAGTCATAGCCAATTCTTTGCAACCCCGCGGACTGCAGCACACCAGGCCTCCCTGTCCATCACCAACTCCTGGAGTTTACTCAGATTCATGTCCATTGAGTCGGTGATGCCATCCAACCATCTCATCCTCTGTCGTCCCCTTCTCCTCCCACCTTCAATCATTCCCAGCGTTAGGGTCTTTTCCAGTGAGTCAGCTCTTCCCATCAGGTGACCAAAGTATTGGAGTTTCAGCTTCAGCATCAGTCCTTCCAATGAATCTTCAGGACTGATTTCCTTTAGGATGGACTGGCTGGATCTCCTTGCAGTTGAAGGACCCTCAAGAGTCTTCTCCAACACCACAGTTCAAAAGCATCAATTCTTCTGTGTTCAGCTTTCTTTATAGTCCAACTCTGATATCCATACATGACTACTGGAAAAACCACAGCTTTGACTACATGGGCCTTAGTCTTGACTTTTTATATGCTGTCTAGGTTTGTCATAGCTTTGCTTCCCGGGAGAAAGTGTCTTAATTTCATGGCTGGAGTCACCATCTGCAGTGATTTTGGAGCCCAGAAAAATAAAGTCTGACACTGTTTCCACTGTTTCCCCATCTATTTCCCATGAAGTGATGGGACCAGATGCCATGATCTTCGTTTTCTGAATGTTGAGCTTTAGGCCAACTTTTTCACTCTCCTCTTTCACTTTCATCAAGAGGCTCTTTAGTTCCTCTTCACTTTCTGCCATAAGCGTGGTATCATCTACATATCTGAGGTTATTGATATTTCTCCCGGCAATCTTGATTCCAGCTTGTGCTTCACGCAGTCCAGCATTTCTCATGATGTACTCTGCATAGAAGTTAAATAAGCAGGGTGACAATATAATCTCAAAGCATTTGTCATAATTTAAATATTATACACCCATTTGCTATTTACTTATCTGTCTTTTATTTCAGACTGTATGGTCCATGAAAGTTAAAATAACCAGTTTATATCCAGTCTTCATCATAGTTTCAAAATCATTATTTTTTCAATGAATGATCTATGTATCTAGCAACTAGGCTATTTATATTAAAAATCAAGGAGATAACCCCTTACACATAGCTGTGAAAAGAAGTGAAAAGCAAAGGAGAAACGGAAAGATATACCCATTTGAATGCAGAGTTCCAAGGAATAGCAAAGAGAAATAAGAAAGCCTTCTTCAGTGACCAATGAATGCAAAGAAATAGAGGAAAACAATAGAATGGGAAAGACTAGAGATTTCTTCAAGAAAATTAGAGATACCAAGGGAACATTTCATGCAAGGATGGGCGCAATAAAGGACAGAAATGGTCTGGACCTAACAGAAGCAGAAGATACTAAGAAGAGGTGGCAAGAATATGCAGAAGAACTGTACAAAAAAGATCTTCACAACCTGGATAATCATGATGGTGTGATCACTCACCTAGAGCCAGACATCCTGGAATGTGAAGTCAAGTGGGCCTTAGGAAGCATCACTAGGATCAAAGCTAGTGGAGGTAATGGAATTCCAGTGGAGCTATTTCAAATCCTGCAAGATGATGCTGTGAAAGTGCTGCACTCAATATGCCAGCAAACTTGGGAAACTCAGCAGTGGCCACAGGACTGGAAAAGGTCAGTTTTCATTCCAATCCCAAAGAAAGGCAATGCCAAAGAATGTTCAAACTACCGCACAATTGCACTCATCTCACATGCTAGCAAAGTAATGCTCAAAATTCTCCAAGCCAGGCTTCAACAATATGTGGACCATGAACTTCCAGATGTTCAAGCTAGTTTTAGAAAAGGCAGAGGAATCAAAGATCAAATTGCCAACACCCAATGGATCATTGAAAAAGCAAGAGAGTTCCAGAAAAACATCTCCTTCTGCTTTATTGACTATGCCAAAGCTGTGCCACTGTGTGGATCACAATAAACTGGAAAATTCTGAAACAGATGGGAATATCAGATCATCTGACCTGCCTCTTGAGAAATTCGTATGCAGGTCAGGAAGCAACAGTTAGAACGGGACATGGAACAACAGACTGGTTCCAAATCGAGAAAGGAGTACGTCAAGGCTGTATATTGTCACCCTGCTTATTTTACTTCGATGCAGAGTGCATCACTCTGGTACTCTTGTCTGGAAAATCCCATGGACGGAGGAGCCTGGCGGGCTGCAGTCCATGGGGTTGCTAAGAGCTGGACACGACTGAGCCACTTCACTTTCACTTTTCACTTGCATTCACTGGAGCAGGAAATGGCAACCCACTCCAGTGTTCTTGCCTGCAGAATCCCAGGGACGGCGGAGCCTGGTGGGCTGCTGTCTGTGGGGTCACAGAGTCAGACACAACTGAAGCGACTTAGCAGCAGCAGCAGCAAAGTACTTCATGAGAAATGCTGGGCTGGATGAAGCACAAGCTGGAATCAAGATTGCCAGGAGAAATATCAGTAACCTCAGATATGCAGATGACACCACCCTTGTGGCAGAAAGCGAGGAAGAACTAAAGAGCCTCTTGATGAAAGTGAAAGAGGCGAGTGAAAAAATTGGCTTAAAGCTCAACATTCAAAAAACTAAAGTCATGGCATCCAGTCCCATCACTTCATGGCAAATAGATGGGGAAATAGTGGCTGACTTTATTTTCTTGGGCTCTAAAATCATGGCAGATGGTGACTGCAGCCATGAAATTAAAAGACGCTTGCTCCTTGGAAGGAGAGTTATGATCAATCTAGACAGCATATTAAAAAGCAGAGATATTACTTTGCCAACAAAGGTCCATCTAGTCAAAGCTATGGTTTTTCCAATGGTCATGTATGGATGTGAGAGTTTGACCATAAAGAAAAAAAAATAAAAAAATTTAAAAAAGAAAGCTGAGTGCCTAAGGATTCATGCTTTTGAACTGTGGTGCTGGAGAAGACTCTTGAGAGTCCCTTGGACTGCAAGGAGATCCAACCAGTCCATCCTAAAGGAAATCAGTCCTGAAGTTTCATTGGAAGGACTGATGCTGAAGCTGAAACTCCAATACTTTGGCCATCTGATGTGAAGAACTGAATCATTTGAAAAGTCCCTGATGCTGGGAAAGATTGGGGGCAGGAGGAGAGGGGACGACAGAGGATGAGATGGTTGGATGTCATCACCGACTCAATGGACATGAATTTGAGTAAACTTTAGGAGTTGGTGACGGACAGGGAGGCCTGTCGTGCTGCAGTCCATGGGGTCACAGAGAGTCAGACACGACTGAGAGGCTGAACTGAAGGGTCAGGATCTGCCTGGGGTCAGGGAGGTAGCGTAATTTGTAAACCACTCGTTGACAGCACTAGAAAGTATCAGGATGGGGGCAAACCGCAAAAAACAAACAGACAAAAACTCATAGCTCCTGAAGACGCTCAGATTCAAATTTGAAATGCCCTCTACTTGCCCAGAGTAACTCACCTGGTCTCCGCCCTTTGCCTCTGCCAGCACTGCTGGACTTCCTTAACTCCCGCAGCCTGTGGGTCAGGAGTCCAGGACCCATGGATTCAGTGCCCTCCTAACTCTCAAAATAGCCTCGTTGGCAAAAATATGGAATGTTACCCCCAGGACTTTCACACGTTATTCCCTCCATTCCTTTCACATCTGCCTTCCCCACCTTCACTTTACAGAAGAAGGGTGAACAGTCACCTTCCTCATGGAGCCTTTCCTGACCACTCCTGCCTGCTTCCTTTCCTGTGTGTTTGCACGGTGCCTGGCACTCCTGTGTACCTGTTTGTCTCCCTGCTAGACTCCCCCTACGAGCTGGGACCATATCCTGCTGTATCCTTGGTGCTTGGCACATTGCTTGGCATAGAATAGAATTCAAAACATTTGGAATAAACAAAGGACACCACCAGAGGGATCCCTAGCTGGTTGGCTCATACTTCTTTGGAAGCCGAAGAATGGGCCCGAATATGCATGAAGGTCCTGAAGACTGCGACACAGGCGCCATCCTACGTGACATCCTTTCTGAACGACTCTACTGAAGACAGGCTTTGCTCTGACTCGCGAGGCCTGTGAAGCCAGGCAGAAGTCAGGGTGTTGGGAAACGGCCAAAAGAGAGGAGATAAGAGGTTCTGGCTGTGGTGAGTGTGGGTTGAGGTCATGGTTTCGTAAACCAAGTTTGAATATTTTTGTAAGAGCTGGGATGCGTAGGATGGTGGAAGAGTGTGTGGGAGGAGGCGTGGTTCCAGGTCGGAATGCGCCTCTGTTCGCTGGATTCACTCTCTGGTGGCTTTACAAGCAGGCTTCCCTGGTGGCTCAGAGGTTAAAGCGTCTGCCTCCAATGCAGGTAGACCTGGGTTTGATCCCTGGGTTGGGAAGGTCCCCTGGAGAAGGAAATGGCAACCCACTCCAGTACTCTTGCCTAGGGAATCCCATGGACAGAGGAGCCTGGTCGGCTACAGTCCACGAGGTCGCAAAGAGTCGGACACGACTGAGCGACTTCACTTTCACTTTGCCAGAGAGCCTGTAAGCGCTATTTTTANCTGGAGAAGGAAATGGCAACCCACTCCAGTACTCTTGCCTAGGGAATCCCATGGACAGAGGAGCCTGGTCGGCTACAGTCCACGAGGTCGCAAAGAGTCGGACACGACTGAGCGACTTCACTTTCACTTTGCCAGAGAGCCTGTAAGCGCTATTTTTAAAGTAGCATTGTTGGCAAGATCCTACGAATTAATCTGTGTGCGCCTTTCCTACCCAAGTTCTCAATTTATAACAGGGTTAGAACCCGGCTCCTTCTGTTTCTCGTCATACACATGTAAATCCAACTGGTTTTTTCTCCTTCAAAGCACTGGTATTTGCTTTATTCTTAAATTTAATGTCAGGATTGCTAAATGTCTGTTAAGGTTTAAGTGAGCAGGGTTGATATAAACGGGGCCAAGAAACGCACATGTTTTAGGGCAAAATTCTAATGCAGTCTCTCAAAAATACACCCAATGGAACCCTTTGGGGCATTGGTCCTCTCTAAGTTATGGTCTCATGAATGCCTCCCTCCAAGAATCATGTCCAACTAGAAGTATCTAGCAACTAGTAGTGTCCCCATTGATGTTGATCCTAAGAAAGTATAAATTTTGGGATGCTATATGTGTGTAACTTTAATTCTCACAGCAACCTGCTGGGATAGGTGTTTGTAACAGACCGTGGCGTTACCCTGGGTAACCCCTAGACTTGCTGTGAACATTTTCCAAAGAGTGGAGAGGGGCTGAGAACCAAGTTAAGAATAGATCATGCCCTCATGATGAAGCCTCCACAAAATGCCTGAGGATGGGGTTCAGAGAGCCTCCAGGGTGTTGACAGAGCTTCGTGCCAGAGGGGTGGGGCCCCCAGCTCCACAGGGACGGCAGCTGCTTGGGGCCCTTCCAGCCTTCCCGCATCCATCTCTTCCCCTGTCTATTCATCTGCCCCCTTTACCGTAGCCTTTGTTATGCAATAAACTGGCGAATGTGTTCTCCTGAGTTCTCCTAGCAGTTCTACCATGTGATTCAATCCAAGGAGGGGTCTTAGGACCTCTGACTTGTAGCCAAATCAGAAACTGAGAGTAACCTGGAGACTTACTACTTACTATTGACTTTTAAAATGAGGGCAGTCTTATGGATTAGCCCCTATGGGGCTGCACTAACTCAGATCAGTATCAGAATTTAATTAAATTGCAGGACATCCAGCTGATGTCACAGAGATTACCTGGTGTGGGGGCAGGGGGGGAACATGTCTGATGGCAGAATACTATGCTTGTGTGTATAAGCAAAGGAATTCACCCTAGAAAGTTTTCCCTATACACCCCTCAGTGATCTTCGCCTTCTAATATTGTCATCCTTGTTTTAATCTTCTCCTCCTGGAGACGACTTTAGATAGACTGTATATATTTGCTCCCTGAATAATTAAACGCTACTTCAGGAGACCCACAGGTAAGAGATGTGCTCAGCGTCGGAGTCCCATCTCTTTGGCATTTAAAATGCCCAAGCACACCGGCCAGCTCCTTTCTGCTCACGTCTGTGCGTCCCTACAGGCAACAGACGCTGGGAATTCATGCTTCTCCCAGCCCTGAAACCATGAAGGATAGAGTTAGCGGACAAGACCAGGAGCTCCCTCACCCCTGAATGGAATCCCTGTGACATCCATATTCTACCAAATGGGTGCAGTCAGCCTCAAGTGCATCGCCAGTAAAAAAAACGTCAGGTCACTGGGTGGGGAGTGAAGTGTGAAACCAAGTGAAATAGAAATAGAGACAAGGTGAAGGAAGGGATAACTGGCCAGGAGGATGGTGACCATCTTCTTAACATCAGGGCCTCGGGCTTCAGCCTGGGCATGCCTCCTAATGCCGTCAAGTCACCCACTAGAAGACAGCACACGGATTCGGGGCTCAGGATGCCAGCATTTGTCTAGAGCCACCACCGCAGAGTGCCTTACACGCAGATTACCCCAGGGACAACTGAGCTAGGGAGCTCCGAGAGACAGTATAGAGCACGGAGCTCTAAGCTGTACGCAGTCCATCTGAACGGAATCATCTAAACTTGTAAAACCTGTCAAACTGAAGAAGGCCACTATGCTTTTTAAAAGATTTGGAGAACAGTGTTCAAATGCATAAGAATTGAGTCTCTTGATTTTTGCCTTGATTTGTGTCAGAGACCTTTGAGAAGTTACTTCACTTCTCTGAGCCTTAATTTTCTTACCTGTGAAATGGACACAGTAATTCTTACTACATTTGGCAATGGTAAGATAAAGCAGCAGGTTTAGAGACAAAGAACTGCTTTCTTCAAAACTTATTTATTTTTTAAGGGAGTATATATTATGTGTTGGTATATAATATATATATATATATTTATATACTCCCAATATAATAAGGGAGTATATAATATCGTGTTGGTTCCTGCTCTACAGCAAAGTGGCTTTAAAATTTTTAAACTTGCAATGATAACAGTGATGGCACTTTTGCCAATAGACCAGATTCCTCAAGCCAAAATGGTAACATCAAGTCACAGTCAACACTGGTGCATGATACAGACTGAAAGTTCATGTGCTCACTCTTAACCCCCAATGCGAATGCATCTGGGGTGTGGTTAGGTCATGAGGATGGGACTCTTAAGAAGAGTGCCCTTCTTCGCTCTGCCACGTGAGGACACACCAGAGAGACAGGTGTCTGCAGACTGGGAGGAGGGCTCTTCACCAGACACCTGGATCTTTGGCGTCTCAGCATCTGGCACTGTGAGAAATAAATGTGTGTTGTTTATAAGCCACTGGGTCTNGGGACTCTTAAGAAGAGTGCCCTTCTTCGCTCTGCCACGTGAGGACACACCAGAGAGACAGGTGTCTGCAGACTGGGAGGAGGGCTCTTCACCAGACACCTGGATCTTTGGCGTCTCAGCATCTGGCACTGTGAGAAATAAATGTGTGTTGTTTATAAGCCACTGGGTCTGTGGCATTCTCTTACAGCCCCCTGATGGGCCAAGAGAATATGCTTAGGGTAAAACACTCAACAATGCCTGTTGGTATTGAAATACTTGATCTGCGAATGTTAAAATAGCATTAATAATCTAATGCTGTTTTCAGACATATGCATCCAAAATTTTTTATTCCTTCAAACCTGCTTTTTTGATAAAGTTTTCTCATTAAAGTGGTTGCATATAAAAGAAGTATGCTATCAACACGGTGAGACTTTATCTGAATAAGTTGCCCTCATCAGGTAAAAATGAATTTCGGATCTCCAAAAGCAAGATGATAGAGAAAATGAAGGTACAGCTCTCCAAAACTGTGGTTTTCAATACGAAAAATACAATGAGTTAAACCACACTCGCACACGCAGAATTTGTCGCTGTAAGAACTGGTGCTTGGAAGCACCCATTTGAAGCGTTTGCATCTGGAGAACTTGGAGCTAGGGACAAAACTTAAATTCATGAGAGACTGCCAGACAAGATGAGCGGGCCTAACTGGCCGAAAATGCACACGCTTCAAACATGTGAGAGAAGAACAGAAACACTGTGTCATCTTGCAGGTATACCAAGGTTCACAAAAGTAGTTCAAAAGCCCTGATCACCTCTGATAGACAGACACAGATATTTACAGTAAAACGCTGCCATCATGATGAACAGAATTACCAACAGGTGACAAACGTCTATGGTTGAAATTTGGGGGCAATTTCTGTTTCAGTCCGTTCCCTCGGAGCCTCCAGGGCAGCCTGACACACGGTAGACTTTAGAGAAGCGCTCACTCTCTTCTATTCATCAGTATGGCGGCAGTACCGGCAAAGGAAGAAGATGCTACCGCACATTTCTGAGTCCCAAATCCAAGCGCGAACCATCACCAAACAGGGACTATTGGTAAAAGCCCCGTTACGGGAAATCAAACACAAATATCGCTATAAAGTGCTTTGGGGTTGTTCATGGGAGAAATGAAGACCAAAGAGACAGGGACGGAGTCTGGACGCTGAGGGAGCCAGTCAGCGCATCAGACTGGATAATGGCTCAACAGTCCAGGTGGTCCTCCCCAAAGAGTAAGGTCCGGGAGGTCCAGAAGCGCTGCCTGGAGCCAACAGGCAAAACAGAAGGGCTCAGAAACTGAACCTGCAGGAGATCCAAAGTAACTCTTAACACCTTCTTTTTACTCAGCCAGAGACGAGCCCTTATGTGGTCAGAGAAGACGGGCCCCAGTCCCGTCTCTGACCTCTAGCGCAGGTGGAGCCCTGCAATGGAAAGCGATGACACGGGGACAGCGCTTCTCCAGGAAAATATGTCCTCAGGAAGCCCAAGTCCTTTCACACGGATTTTGTCTTCATCAGATTTTTGATTAATCGTTTCTCCCAAAGATCTAAGAATGGAGTGTGCACTGAGCCGTAAACACAAGCATTCTGATTCTGATGGTCTCAGTATCCAAAACTGTACCATCCACCATGCATTAAGCCAGTGGGAACCCACATTTAAAGGCATAAGACAGCTGCAGATTTGTAAATGTAAGCTGCTTTCAGAAGGAATATGACCTTGGGAGGCATCCTTCTTTGGCCAAGGACAAGTCTGCGAGAGGGACTGACTGGCTAGTTAGAGGCAGCCAACCCCCCAGGCACCTGGGAGAGTGAACGCTGCAATCCTGCAATGGGGGATCGCACCGCCTGCCTCTCCTAAACGTGCAGGCAAGCTAATGAGAAGCTGAGCCAAGGTGGAAGCGGCACCTAAACATCTGTTCTGGTTTTGGTTTAGGCGCTGAGTCATGTCCGACTCCTGCAGTCCCATGGACTGACTGTAGCCTGCCAGGCTCCTCTGTCCCTGGGATTTCGCAGGCAAGAACACTAGAGTGGGCTGCCACTTCTGCTCTGTCACAGTAAAAAGACCCACCATCCCCTCCTCCATTCAAGATCCCTCTGAAGGCTCCTCCCAGCTGCTGTTCACACAGGATTAACCGACGCCCTTGTTGTGTTGACTGTATTGCAATTCAACTACTCTCCCTACACAAGTCTGTCTCCTTCACTCCTTCAACAGATATGGATTCTAAGAGCTCGCCCCAATAAATGGACTGCGTGCACAAAAAGAAAATAAAGCTGTAAAACACTAGTCACTATGCCTTGAGTGTCCTTCTCTGGTGTTCCTCCCAGGCTCAGCCGGAAGCAATTTGCCAGCCTCACATCCTGATAAATGTATTCTCAGCTCAGATGCTACCATCAGACTTTCCGAAGCCATTAATCAGATTTCTTTTCCCGTGGCTAGACGCAACGCTGCTTGGGGAGTTGCTGAGCTGCTCCGTCCCTGAGGCCTGTGAGTGGCTGTTGAATGTCTTGGTCCCCTTGCCCACCCCGGCCCGTCGCCGGGGCAGAGAGCTGCCTGTTGTTAGGCAGTGGGGCAGGGGCTCTAACCCAGCCGGCAGCTGTGCCATCTTTATTGGAGAAAGCCCCTTGCCAGCGTTTTCTGAGCATGGCAGAAGGAAGATGCTGGGAATTTGGCTCAGTGTTTCTCTTGGCCAGAATGATTTTACTTGGAAAGCTTTGGTCTTGATGTAGAGAAGGTCTCTGCCTTCTTAAAGCATAAATAGTGACCTTATCCCAGAGACTTCATGCCACCAGGTTAGACCTTGTCCAAGAACCGCTAGGGTGTGCCCGTCTTCAGATTCACCCCTTAGATGACTTGGACTGTGTTTACCTAGTGAGTCCCCAGTTCCAGTAAAGTCAGCGGCATGATAACTGCAAAAGCCAGTCTGCCAAGGGGAGAGTTATATATTTGTTTTGGGTGGTGACGGGGAAAATTTTTAGTCAAAATATATGATTTGTGACCAAAATTATTCATACGCTCTCGGGTTTGACTGCCTCGGCATGAACGAATAATCAAGAATATAAAAACATAGCCCAAGCTTTCAGGACCAGATCTTATTTGGAAACAGGGTGTTAAACCAATTACCAATCAAGGTTCTCGTTCTCCTTAATCCACAGAAACTAACTGGAGGCCAGGCAAGAAGCTCAGGCAAGGCTTTTGGGCCCTGCTGAAGCAGAGAGTGAGAACCAGTATCAGTTGCCCCTGCTCACTGCCCACGGAGAGGCGGAGAGGCAGCTGCTTCCTGGTGAGGGTGAGGGTGGGGCGTCCAGGGGCGGGGCTGGAGGGTGTCTTAGGTGGTCCGCCCGCCCCTTTGGGGATGTTGCGTGCAGGGAGCATGCGCAGTGCCCTGCTTTTGCTCCTGACTCTTCAGAAGCGGCAGTTAGGCTTTCTTGGTGTTTTTGTATCTTTTGTCCGTACTTTGCCCCAACTGCACATGCACGCAGTTATTTTTAGCCCCTTAGAGTTTCTTTGTATTTTGTTGTTCAAGGAGACATTCGTCCAGACGCAGGAACTGAGCAAAGGGGCCCAGCCTGTCTCCCCACCGCACCAAGTGTCCCAGCACGCAAAAGCAGTCCACGCGCACAGGGCACCTCTTGTCGGCACACGCCCATGACCCGGGGACTGGGCAGATCCCCGTGAGCCGCAGTGCCCCTCCTGGAATCCTTGAGACATCGAGGGAGTCCCACACCCCTCTGAGCTTCAGAATTCCTGGAGGTGAGGGGATCAGTTCAGCTTCGTTACGAGTGCCTAGTATACAGCAGCCATTCTTTCGTGTGCTGGGGACACAGAAGTGAAAAAGAAAGAGAGGGCACTTCAGCCTTTATGAAGCCGAGAGTTTTCTGCTCCTCGAGACTGGCTAGAGGCCTAGACACGATAGCAAAACATGTAATGTCATCAGCACTTAGGAAGCACTTAGCGCCAGGTCGTCCAGCTAGCCCCTTCCCTCAGTTTGTTTCACAAGTAAGTGCTACAGAGAGAGGAAGAGAAAACGGAGCGCGTCATTTCTGAACCATGTCTAGAAATCAAAAGACCGACCTGATCTGGGCTAATGCTTTTTTCAAACTTCAGATTCTGACGTAGTAGTGAGTTGCAAAATCAGTTCAGTTGGTTAAGTCCAGCGTTTTCCTAGTTGAAAAGTGAAATGGATGGACGAGCTGGTGGTCCAGGGGGTGAGACCTCGCCTTCCAACACAGACGGTGCAGATTCAACACCTGGTCAGGGAACTAAGATCCCACCTGCCCCACAGCCCAAAACCCAGAACAGAAAGCAGACGCAGTATGGCAACAAACTCAATAGAGTCTTTCTATCTTTTAAAGTAGAAAGCTGCTCTGTAAAACATTTTGAAAGACATCCCCTATAGTCCCATAGACTTTATTTACTTCCCGGAATGTCTAACCCAAAAGTAGAACAGGTGGAAAGAGCTGTCTCCTTCTCAACGCATTTTCCAAAATTAGTACCTTCTCAATAATTTCTAGATTAATACATTTACACGATGGTGTTTAAAACTATCGTGAAAACAGAGAAAGACAAATACCATGTGATATCAGCTATATGTGGGATCTATCATAAAAAATGATACAAATGAACTTATTTACAAGACAGAAAGAGACTCACAGATATAGAAAAAAAGCTTATGGTTGCCAAAGGGGAAGTCAGGGAGGGATAAGCCAGGAGTTTGGAGTTATACACACACTACTGTGTATAAGATGGATAACCAACAAGGACCTCTGTATAGCACAGGGAACTCTACCCAATATTTCGTTATAACCTATAAGGGAAAAGAATCTGAAAAAGCATACACACACACACACACACACACACACACACACACATATACACATATTCATAAGTAACTGAATCACTTTGCAGGATACCTATAACTAATACATTGTAAACCAATTCTACTTCAATTAAAAAAATAAAAAATGNTCTGCCCTCCGGAAAAGGAGGAATCAGAAAAGTCAAGACTGTGTGAAACCCGGTTGCTGAAAAAAGATTCCAGGAGCTATCTGAATAATTAGCATCTCATTTTATTCCTGTCTCTCATAGCTTTTCCACTTTTGAAATCTCTTCTAAGGACACCTTACTAAATCCTCCTCTCTCATGCCATTATTCCAAGAGTGGAAAGCCTCACGAGAGGGGTCCTAGCAAACTGGGAAAAGATATGCATTCATATAAAAATACAAATTATGATATAAAATCAAGTTTGGACCAACCATCTTGGCTTGCTTGGGAGTTGAAGGGACTTTTACGATGTAGTTCTGGTGCCCAGACTGGGAAAGTCCCAGGCAAACCAAGCTGATCAACCCAAAAACAGCGAACAAAAACCGCACCCGCCCTGAAAGCCACCAAAATTTCCCTCGAAGTTTCTACTTCCTGGATTCCAAATAGAGTTGTATTCCTTTATAATTTTTCCTTAAAACCACTGCTGCACACAGAATGCTGGTCTGACTAATTCTGGCCTCCTTCTTAACCTCTGTGAGATGCTGATAATTAGAACAGATCCACCCTTCACGTTTTCACCCAATCCGTCCACTTCTCCTGATCCCTACAAGCTCCATCCTGGCTAAAGTCCTGGTCACTAGGCACAAGCCCGGATGAAGAACACCTCCTTCCCAAGGGTTCTCAGGCTGAAGGAGAAGTTGGTTGTCATTTTTTCTTTTTCTTTTGTTGCTTTTTGTGTTGAATTTCCAAACCATTATGAACACACACTTTTGTAACATTCAATAAAAACGGATTACTAGGAAAATGATCTGGAGAAGGCAATGGCACCCCACTCCAGAACTCTTGCCTGGAAAATCCCATGGACAGAGGAGCCTGGTGGGCTGCAGTCCATGGGGTCACGAAGAGTCGGACACGACTGAGCGAGTTCACTTCCGCTTTTCACTTTCCTGCACTGGAAAAGGAAATGGCGACCCACTCCAGTGTTCTTGCCTGGAGAATCCCAGACAGGGGAGCCTGGTGGGCTGCCGTCTATGGGGTCGCACAGAGTCGGACATGACTGAAGCGACTCAGCAGCAGCAGCAGCAGGAAGATGATCACGCACTTGAGCCTTGAAACAATGTCAGGTTTTCTCTGAGCTCCTACGTGCTTCCTGTCCGTTTCTGTATCGACTTTGTCGGGGGAACAGTCAGACTTGCTGCCAAGGACCACGCTTTGAGAAATGACATTCTAACAGACAGCATAGCTCCCACGTTTTTCTCCTTTCTTCCTACCAAAAAAAATCTAAAACGATCTTTCAAAATGTAAATTAGACTGTGTCAGCCCACAGCTCACAAAACCACAGGAGCGGCGGGGGGGGGGGGGGGGGGGGGG
>SJYA01002966.1:104533-114688 GCA_006410615.1 Neotragus moschatus
TCACCATCTGCAGTGATTTTGGAGCCCCCAAAAATTAAGTTTGACACTGTTTCCACTGTTTCCTCATCTATTTCTCATGAAGTGATGGGACTGGATGCCATGATCTTCATTTTCTGAATGTTGAGCTTTAAGCCAACTTTTTCACTCTCCTCTTTCACTTTCATCAAGAGGCTCTTTAGTTCCTCTTCACTTTCTGCCATAAGGGTGGTGTCATCTGCATATCTGAGGTTATTGATCTTTCTCCCGGCAGTCTTGATTCCAGCTTCTGATTCCTCCAGCCCAGCGTTTCTCATGATGTCCTCTTGTTAAGGTTAATACCCCTCCCTTTATAATTCATTGACTGATGTGCAAAGAGTCTTGCAATGTTTTTTTAATGTCAGTTTGAAAGGTTTTTCTCAGTTTGGCTTTCGGCCATGCTAAAAGGTTCATGGGATTTGTTTTCATAGCAAAATACATAAAAGCTCCTACTTGTAGGTCACCACAGGGCTGGTGGGTGACAGCTATATTGCAACTTACCCAGCCATCTACAGCTAAAAGCCAGAACTCAATTCACCTGCCCTCAGAAAGAGCAGGTGAGTTCTGCCCCTCCAGTCTGCATAAAGCAGGGGAGAGGAGGCTGCTGCTGCTGCTGTTAAGTCGCTTCAGTCGTGTCCGACTCTGTGTGACCCCATAGACAGCAGCCCACCAGGCTCCACCGTCCCTGGGATTCTCCAGGCAAGAACACTGGAGTGGGTTGCCATTTCCTTCTCCAGTGCATGAAAGTGAAAAGTGAAAGTGAAGTCACTCAGTCATGTCCGACTCTAGCGACCCCATGGACCGCAGCCCACCAGGTTCCTCCAGCAAGAGTACTGGAGTGGGGTGCTATTGCCTTCTCCTGTGGGGGTGGGGAGCAGGCTCCAAATGCTCACTGGTGAACAGAGGTTGCATCCGGAAGCAGCTGGTGACACCACATGAAAGGTTTCCAACAAAAATGCTCTGAGGATCAAAACACCACGGCTCTTCTAGTCCAGCAAACCATCTGCTTCTGCAGATCAGCTCCGACAGCAAGCACTTTCTTTAAGTTTTTGTTTGTTTGTTTGGAGAGGATAACACAAATTCTTTGGCCAGCAAACATAGAAAGAAGATATTTAGCATTATAAGCTAGTGAATTGACTATTATCCTAAGATTAAAGCCAGGCAATGATATTAAGTAAATTGCAAAGGTTCTCTTTTCTCAATGACCTTTTTTTTTTAACTGAAGTATCAACTATTCACACTGTTAGTTCCAGGTGTACAACAGTGATTTGCTGTTTCTAAACATTCCAAGTGATCACCACGATAAGTCTAGTTACCGTCTGTCACCATACAAAGCCATTACGATATTACTGACTCCATTCCCCACGATGTGCGTCTCACCCCGTGAGTCATCCGCTTTTTAACTGAGAGTGTGTTGATGTTAATCTCCTCACCTATCTCACTCATTCCTCGGCCACCACCCTGCCCTTCTACCGCAAGCTGCTTCTTCTCTGTAGCCACTGGTCTGTTTGTTTTGTTATGTTTGTTCATTTGCTTGCTCTTTATATTCCAAACATAAGTGAAAGCAGATAGTATTTGGCTTTCTCTATCTGATTCATTTTACTTAGCATAATACCCTCTAGGCCCATCCACGTTGTCTCAAATGGCAAGACTTCCTCCTTTTCTGTGGCTTAGCAACAGCCACTGTGTATGCGTGTGCCGCGCCTCCTTCATCTAAGCGCCCACTTGATGAAAAGCTTCCGTGTTGGCCATTCCATACTATTCTCATACGATGCAGTGAACATCAGAGTACACGCAAGTGTTCAAATACTGCTTTTGTTTCTTCCAATAATAGCTAGACGTGAAATGGGTCACACGTGGTACTGCTTTCAGTGTTTTGATGACACTCCACAGTTTTCCACAGTAGCTTCACCAATTTACAGTTGCACCAACATTATCTCCGCATTCTCATCAACACTTATTCGCTGTCTTTTTAATGACAGCCATTCTGACAGATATATATTCTTGCCTCTTTTATCGTAGATGAATCGACCGTGTCATTGAAGGTTCATCTCTGGGCTCTCTGTTCCACTGATCTATGTGTCTCTTTCTGTGCCAGCATCAGGCTCTTTTGATGATCATAGCTTTGCATATAGTTTGAAATCAGGGGACATGAAACCTCCAGCTTTGTTCTTCCCTCTCAAAACTGTTCTGGCTGTTTGGGGTCTTTGTGTCCCCATACAAATTTTAGAATTTTTTTTCTTGCTCTGAAAAAGTACCATTGGTGTTGTGATAGGGATCGCACTGGATCTGTCGATGGCTTTAGGCAGTACGGTCCCTTTTCCTCCCAAGCTCAAAGCCTCTGCACGATCCTCGCCTTGATCGCTCTTTTTGGGTAGACTGCTCATCTCCACTTCACTGACTTCTTCCCCGGGGGTTTTAACTTGTTCCTTCACTCGGAAAACACTCCTCAGTCATCCAAGTTTCCTAGTGCTGGCTTTGTCTCCACCAGATGGTTCGGTTACATTTCCTGCTCTTGCGGAAGTGGTCTTCTTTAGGAAANAACAAGGAGATTATGGGAGACATGGAGCTGGTAATGCAATTTACATGTTTTCAAGGACAAATTCTGTCAGTAAAAAAGGGTTACAGTGGAAGTACCCTCTTCACAAATAAAACACATAGGATTACAAAGACTGATTCACGGGGAGTTTGGACTGACGTGTACACACTGCTGCATTTAAAATTGATAACCAGCAAGGACCAACTGTACAGCAGACGGAACTCAGCTCAACATCCTGTAATAACATAAATGGAAAAAGAATTTGTAAAAGAACAGATACATGTACATAACTGAACCGCTTTGCTGTACACCCGAGACTAACACAGCATTTAAATCAACTATAGTCTAATATAAAATAAAAAATCAGGGATTTCCCTGGGGGTCCAGTGGTTACGACTCTGTGCTTCCACTCCAGGGGACAGAAGTTCGATTCTTGCTCGGGGAACTAAGATCCCACATGCCACAGGAGGTGGGCAAAAAAGTAAAATAACACTAAAAATTTTTAAAAAGTTAAAGACACATGACTTTCTGATGTGTAGTATAAAACAAAGAATCAAAACGAAAGCTGCAAAGACTGCTTATAACAAACGCTGCTGAAAACCAGAAGGAGGAGGAGGAGGAGGAAGAGGAGTTAGAGGCGGAGGAGGAAGGAGAGGAGAGGAGAGGGAAGGAGCGGGGCCAGCCTCACCCTCACCCTTAGGAAGAGAGTCCCTGTACCTGGCGCAGCGACTGTGCTGACTGACAGTCCTGAAACAAACGTTGAGCAGAAAGATAAAAGGAAAGCTGTCAGTGACTTGTTTCAAAGCACAGCACGCTGAGCTGGGTTTTGAGCAATCTGAGTCACAGCCTCATTCCCACCCTTGATTGAGTGATGGGCTTTGGGGCGATCAGAGGCACTTGCACTCACTGGAGCGCTACTGTCCACTAAACACTTGTGCCCGAATCACTGTGATGAACTGCATTCTTCTTCAAAATACTCACTGCCCCTCCCTGCAGGCAAGCCCTTCCCTGGCGAGAAGTCATACCTTCTGTTCCTCTGATGTTAGACTAAGCCTGAGACTTCCAAGGAGAAGCTTTAAGAGCCAGTATTTTTTCACCACGATCTCTTTACCCCTATGTCAACCAGCAATGTCCCAAACAGAGGCTTCTCTGTAGGCCCGGCCCTGGAGCGAAGATCTTTACCAAGGGGTGCCAAGTCTGACCCAGCCTGGACCTGCAGCATAAGCAAGAAAGAAGGTCACTGAAATCTGAGGGCGATTTGTGACCGCAGTATAACAACCAAAGCTGACTGATAAAATCAGACTGACCTAATTTAAGATTTAACTTATGAAAAGCATAGAAGTCATGTTTCCCATGCTTCTGTTCTTACCGATGATGTCCTAGACAGCGCAACAAGGTAAGAAACCCATAGAAGTTGTATTTCCCATGCTTATTCCCAGCCGAGTAAGAAGGTATTCTTTCCCCCTTCTGGGACTGCCTGTGATAATAAACTTGTGGCTTTCAGTTCTTCAGCTACATATTAAAACATTTAGAATAAGTAATCTCAAGTTCCTTCCAGCTCAAACGTTCTGTACTCTTCTGACTCCTTTCATCGCCTTTTTTGAGTCTCGAGTGAGTTTTGTAAAGGTTTCTTCAGCGATATCCGCTACTGTGCTGTGCTGAGTCGCTCAGTCGTGTCCGACTCTGCGACCCCGTGGACTGTAGCCCGCCAGACTCCTCTGTCCATGGGATTCTCCAGGCAAGAACACTGGAATGGATTGCCATGCCCTCCTCCAGGGGATCTTCCCAACCCAGGAATAGAACCCAGATCTCCCACAGTGTGGGTGGATTCTTTACCAACTGAGCCACGAAAAGTAGCTATCTTAGGTACATTCACTTAAGTGAGATCTGAAATCTCTGCTTCTTATGAAGCTTCCACAGCTCTCACTGNCTCCAGGGGATCTTCCCAACCCAGGAATAGAACCCAGATCTCCCACAGTGTGGGTGGATTCTTTACCAACTGAGCCACGAAAAGTAGCTATCTTAGGTACATTCACTTAAGTGAGATCTGAAATCTCTGCTTCTTATGAAGCTTCCACAGCTCTCACTGCAGAGACCTAAAGCATGCTGACTTGTCCTCCTTGGTACTTTTCTTTGTAAATTTGTTATTCAGGTTTTTATATATTTGCATACCATCGTTCTGATTAAATTGCAAGCTTTTTTGTAAGAAAAAAAGTGGGGTTTTTTTTTCCTGTTACCTTGCTCCTTGTCATGCCTTACTGTGTTTTCATAGTTGCTAAAGAACTTGCTTGTTAACCAATACATATTTTTCTTAAATTCAGAATTATGGAAACCAGATTCAACAATAAGATAAAGCATTCATTGTAAAGATTTTAAAGATGGCAACAAATTTTTTGATGCTCCTCCCATCTAGAGACAAGAGTCAAACTTTCCTCCCATTGAATCTGGGCTAGCTTGAGAGGCTCACTTGTAACCAAAGCAATATAGCAAAAGTGATGCTCTGTGACTTTTGAGGCTAAGTCAGAGAAAGTCATGCAGCGTGCATTTTGCTTACTGGAACACTTACTCACAAAGCCCCAGAGTTTAAGAAGAGCAAGTGCTCTAGGCCACCACTCTGCGCGGAAGCCCCAGCCACACGCAGAGGCCACATGGCACACACGTTAGGAGAGATGGAGGAAAGCTCGGTTTTCAGGCCATCGCAGCCTGTGAGCCGGATCTGTGATGGAAGAAACTCCGGATAATTTCAAGGCCCAGTTGTTAATATCACCCCCAGCTGTCTGAGTCTTCCTAACAGGGGCACCAAGCCTCATGGAGTAGAGACAAATCCTTGCTCTACCCTTTGTAAATCCCTGAAACGCCCATGAAAATCCATAAGCATGGTAAAATGGCTGTTGCTTTACGCTACTAAAATTTGAGGTGGTTTGTTACATAGCAATAGATAACTGGAACTTCCATAGGGTGTCTGCAAAAGTCAGCCCAGACAAATCTCACACAAAGAAGTGTGTNGAGACAGATCCTTGCTCTACCCTTTGTAAATCCCTGAAACGCCCATGAAAATCCATAAGCATGGTAAAATGGCTGTTGCTTTACGCTACTAAAATTTGAGGTGGTTTGTTACATAGCAATAGATAACTGGAACTTCCATAGGGTGTCTGCAAAAGTCAGCCCAGACAAATCTCACACAAAGAAGTGTGTGCAGCCACAGGCTTTCCTGCTTTGTCTATCTTTATTACAGTGAGGCAGCCCACTGGGGTAAACACCTCTTCAGTAAGAGCAATCTGGAAGACAGGAGTCTTAAAACATCAGGCAGAGATACAATCGAATTATTATCAAGCAACTGCAACATGAAAAGAGTAGGCGGCGACAGCATCCGAGGACCCATTTCTCTACCGTGTAGTAGCAGCACCACAAAGGCAGCAGTCAGGGATGTCACCACAAAGACAAGTGGAATCAATCGGACTCCAAAATGCATTACAGCCCACTTTTACATAAATATGTAAAATCTGCTTTAAATTGATTCAAGCTCAGCGGGGAGCAAACTGCTGTAACGGTTTTTAAACGCAAAACCCAGGGAAGAGAACCAGGAGGAAGCCAGTGCGCCCGGCTTGGGGTGCAGACGGGAGATCCACTTAAACTCACTGGTGACGAGGCGTCCTTTACACGAGACAGGTTTCCCCTTGCAGATCTCCGAAGCTCTGCTCTGGGAGAGAAAAGCCAACACATTTAAACAGAAACGGTTAGATACGACTACATAGGACATGTATGACTTGTATGTGTATGTATGTTTCAAAAAGCCAGGGCTCTTTCATGTCAGTTCAGCTGCCTAACAAGTCTGCCCCGAGGGAGCAGTAAGGCACACTAAGGTCTTTGGGGTTATTTTGCTTGGGTTTGCCCGGCTGGTTAGTTGGTCAGTTTTGTAGCCAGGTGCCATGTTATTTTCTATGCACTTAACATGGGCTTTATGACATTCTCTGTCCAGGGTACTGTTCTAGGCACGAAAAGATATGGAAAGCACAATCCTTACCCTCGAAGAGCTCACATGCCAATAAGGGGGATACGGGTGCAGCTGAAAGGTAACTGCTGTGCGACGGCCAAGACATGGGAACAATCCAAGTGTCTGTCCAGGAAAGAAGGGATAAAGCTGTGTTACATACACAGTGGACTGTTACTCAGTGAAATAACGCCATCTGCACAACGAGCGGACCTAGAGGTTGTCACACTGTGTAAAGTAAGTTAGAAACAAAGACACCAGTATCATATGATACGCTTACATGTAGACTCTAAAATATGGCACAAACGAACATATCCACAAAACAGAAGCAGACTCACAGACACAGAGAACAAGCTGCGGGTCGCCAGTGGGAGAGGAACGGGAGGGGAGGGCGGGGGGAGGGGGGGATGGCTGTGGTTGGCAGACGTAAGCTTTTATATACAGGATGGGTAAACAACAACGTCCTGCCATAGAGCAGAGGAAGCTATATCCGTATGATAAACCATAATGGAGAAGAATATTAAAAGAGAATGTGTCCATGTACAACTGAATCCCTTTGCTGTGCAGCGGGAATCGGCACAACGCTGTAAATCAACTGTACGCAATAAAAACATTCAAGCAGAAGGTTACCCACTGTGCAAAGTAGGAGGTTCTAAGGGCAGAAAAAAAAACTGTTTGGTACACACAAGCCTATATCAGAGAGTTTCAACTGAATTTGGTCATTAAACAGTCCAAATCACATCCATCCTTCTTTTCAAGATGGCAGCCTCCCTAGAAAAAATAATTTTGATTACATGCTTTTTAAAATCCCTCACCGTGTCTTTCAGGTATGTTGCCACATAGCATTGCTCACTAAGTATGGAATTAATGAGTATAGTGGACTTGGTGTAAGAGCTACCACTGAGAACCTACTCACCCAGGTGTCACTAGTGGTAAAGAACCCACCTGCCAATGCAGGAGACCTGAGAGACACAGGTTCAATCCCTGGGTCGGGAAGGTCCCCTGGAGGAGGGCTTGGCAGCCACTCCAGTGTCCTTGCCTGGAGCNGGTGTAAGAGCTACCACTGAGAACCTACTCACCCAGGTGTCACTAGTGGTAAAGAACCCACCTGCCAATGCAGGAGACCTGAGAGACACAGGTTCAATCCCTGGGTCGGGAAGGTCCCCTGGAGGAGGGCTTGGCAGCCACTCCAGTGTCCTTGCCTGGAGCATCCCATGGACAGAGGAGCCTGGAAGGCTACAGTCCAGAGGGTTGCAAAGACTCAGACGTGAATGAGGCGACTTGGCACAAATGCATCAAGAACAACTGGCTCGGTGCCCCAGGCTCTCCTTGCCTGTTAACACTCCCACGGTGTCCATGGCTCTTGCTCTTATCTTCCCGCTTTTAAAAGCTGCCAATGTGGTTTTCGTAAAACTGAAGTGTTACCTTCAGAATTTTATATTTTGAGCTTTATCATGAATTGTGAAATAAAAGAACTGGTTCCCTGGACAAGAAAACAGTCCTCTTTGTACTCAGAATGGATAGATGAGCATGTATTTCACCACCCCTGAATGACTCAGGTCCCGTCTTCATTACCCTGCTTCCAGCCAGAAAGTGGTCCCACAGTCACAGGGTCCAGAGTCTGCCGGCTCTGGGAGGGCCTCTGATAAGAGATGTATTGACTCTAAAATACGGCGAGAGACCCACAAACCTGAAATGAAAGCTGCTTAAATGCCTTTAAAGTATGAAGTTATTTTACCTGATGGCTGCAGCTCGACGTGTATGCGATTGCAGAGAACTTGCACGTAGTGTGGGCTACAGGCACGTTTAACACACATGAAGAAAGCAGTGGCCATATATCGGCAAGTCCGGATACACAGCGGCTCGCTCGCGGCCTCCAGCCTTTGCCCTGTCCACCCTCGGCTTTTCCCTAACGAGGCTCTGGCTTTGTGCAAACGCCCATCACTTCTGCGAGCAGCTGAGCTCTCGGGGAAAACTGACTCCAGTTCTAGAAATAAACTTTGTGGTCTAATGGTGCTATCACGCCCGTTGGCAGTGTTTGGCTCAGAAATTGGCACCCAGCTCAACTCTGGCCAGTGAGACACGGAAAGTATCCTACTGAGGGACGAGTGTTCTGGGGGAAGCTGCTTCTCTTCTAAAAGAGAGGCAGCCCCTTATGCCTGAAATTTCTCTGTCTGAACATGAGGTCCGGAACTACTCCAGCCATCTTGCTGAAACCTGAGGGAAAACCAGCACTGAGGAGGGCGGAACGAAGAGGCAGAAAGTCCCGGGTCCTTGACCACACGATCCGGCTGCTGACTCCTCTTAACCTTCTGGAACTTCCCGCAGCTGCTGCGCTGTGCTCATCGTGTCCGACCCTTCAGGAGCCCCAAGGACAGCAGCCCACCAGGCTGCTCTGTCCACGGGATGCTCCAGGCAGGAGTACTGCAGTGGGTTGCCTTTCTTCTCCAGGGGATCTTTCCGACCCAGGGGTGGAGCCCACACCTCTTACGTCTCCTCGCGTTGGCAGGCAGATCGTTCACCCCTGCTCCAGAACTCTGCTGGAGCTCCCCACCATGTGAGATAAACACGTCTCCTCTGCTTAATCCAGCTTCATTCATGGTCTCCTTACTGCCTTCTAGGCACCCGTCAGCCTACCCCAAGAGAAGCATCCCAGTTCCCGTGTCTAGTCTCCTCTGTTTCAGGGATTGCCAAAGAATGACCGAACATCTTTCTAGCACTGGTGGTAAGTCACCCAGCACAAGGGTCCCGTCACGCTGGTTCCAAGGCTGTCGGCGACGCCTGTGTGAACGGAGCATGTGCTTGCTCACAGCGGTGCCATGCGTTCGTTCTGTTTTTGGCTTAAGTACATTATCTATTTTTGTATGTTTTCAGCTTCATATTATTCTTTCTTTTTGAAGTATATTTGGTTTACAATGTTGTGTTAGTTTCAAGTGTACAGCTATCAGAGGTTGGTATATTTATAATATATATGTAGTACATATATATTTATGATAAAATTACATAATTATATATAAAGAACGTGCCTGCCAACGCAGGAGATGCAAGATGTGGGTTCGACCCAGCGACACAACTGAGTGTGCGCACACACACACACTCACACACATATATATACACGTGTATTCATCATTCAGCGTCTTTTCCTTTGTAGATTGTTACAAGATATTGAGTATAGTTCTCTGAGCTATAAAGTGGATCCTTGTTGGTTATCTATTTTACATTTAGTTGAAAGTGGAGACAGCGATGGCATCCCACTCCAGTGCTCTTGCCTGGAAAATCCCATGGACGGAGGAGCCTGGTGGGCTGCAGTCCATGGGGTCGTGAAGAGTCGGACACGACTGAGCGACTTCCCTTTCACTTTTCACTTTCATGCATTGGAGAAGGACATGGCAACCCACTTCAGTGTTCTTGCCTGGAGAATCCCAGGGACGGGGGAGCCTGGTGGGCTGCCGTCTATGGGGTCACACAGAGTCGGACACAACTGAAGTGACTTAGCAGCAGCAGCAGAAAGTGAAAAAGTGAAGTCGCTCAGTCGTGCCCAACTCTTTGTGACCCCATAGACTAGCTTACCACGCTCCTCCGTCCATGGGATTTTCCAGGCAAGAGTACT
>SJYA01002966.1:115624-135006 GCA_006410615.1 Neotragus moschatus
TGCCCAACTCTTTGTGACCCCATAGACTAGCTTACCACGCTCCTCCGTCCATGGGATTTTCCAGGCAAGAGTACTAGAATGGGTTGCCGTTTGCTTCTCCAGAGTATCTTCCACACCCAGGGGTCGAACCCGGGTCGCCCACACTATAGGCAGACGTTTTACCATCTGAGTCACCGGGGAAGTCCTAGAGTATATCTGTTAATCTCAAACTCCTAATTCATCCCTCTCCCAACTCTTTCCCCTTTAATAACCAGAAGTTTGTTTCCTCCGTCTGCCATTCATTCTTGCCAATGGCTAAATTCAGCCTTGTGTCTGGTTCAGTAAACTGTTGCCCATTGGCAAGTCCCATGGACAAAAATCTCCGCAGTAGATTCCGGCATGAAGGCCACTAATGAAGATGGCAGCTGCTTCTCCCTAAGAGTTCATTCGTGCACCTGTCTGGAGCCTGACCTACAGAACTGTGTGACTAACACACTGGGCTTTCTGGCCATGAAGTCTGCGGCATCTGTTGCAGAGCACTAGAAAAGAACCAGGGTGTCAGGTAAACCGTGCAAACATTTTTAACACAAAATGAGTAATACATGCTAGGGGTCAGCAAGCCACAGATCACGGGCTCAGTCAAGGCCAGGATCTGTTTTTATGCAGCCTACATGCTAAGGATGGTTTTTACATCTTTAAAGCTTTGTAAAAAGTAACGTTTCATGCACAGATGGGCACAATAAAGGACAGAAATGGTAAGGACCTAACAGAAGCAGAAGAGATTAAGAAGAGGTGGCGAGAATACATAAAAGAACTGCAAGGACTCCGAGGGACGACAGAGGATGAGACGGTTAGGCAGCATCACCGACTCAATGAACATGAACTCCGAGACAGTGAAGGACAGGGTTGCTTGTGCTGGAGTCCATAGCGTCGCAAAGAGCTGGACATGACTTAGCAACTGAACAACAGCAACAAAAACTTAAAAAGAAGAATGTGTGACAATGACTGTATGTGGCCTTCAAAACCAAAAATGCTTCCTGTCTGGCCTTTTACACAGAAGAAGGGCCCCCGTTACACTATTTATTATACTTGTATGCCGAGGACACGTGTCAGTAACAGTTCAGGTCCACACTGCTGTGTCTTTGCTGCATTTGGCCTCTCCAACCCATTTCCCAACATCCTCCTCGCCTTGGGAGTTTGTCTGTATGGACCACAAGTGCCTCTGGTTCTGGGCTGGATGTAGACACAGGGAGTCTGACAAGCAGTCAGAGGGCAGGAGAAAGGGGAAGCTGGGGTGGCCATCCACTCCTTTGTCCGGAGGACCGCCTCAGGCAGGCATGACCCTCAACCAAAGGGCACAGCTCCTTTTGAGGCCTCTGCCCTGTACCTTTTTCTCCTCTGGAGTCTGGGACCTGCTCACTCTCTCCCCTTGGGCCAAGGGTATCAGCCCCTTGACCTCCTTGTGATTTTCTACATTCTGCCCACACCTGTCTACACACCGCTTCACTGAAGACTCTGCACCTCATTCGCCCCGAGTGGGGCCGCTGACTGATACACGACTAATGTAACCATCGTGGGACAGGAGGGGGAGACGAGGAACAGAAAACCTCCACGCGATCAGCTGCGCTTGCTTTCTCCTTCACAAAAGAACCTCAAGCAAGTGTAGAAGACTCTTCATCGCGGCTGCTGCTGGTGGCAAAGCAGACATAAGTTTTCAAAAACTTTTGAATGATAATTGCTTTACAATATTGTATAGGTTTCTAACATACCATTGACTCCGCCACAGGTATACATAGGTCCCCGCCCCCGTGAGCTTCCCTCCCACCTCCCACCCCACCCCACCCCTCTAGGTTGTCCCAGAGCCCTGGGTTGAGCCCCCTGGGTCATACAACAAATCCCCGCTGGCTTCTGTTTTACCGATGGTACTGCATACATCTCCACGGTGCTCTCTCCACTGGCCCCACCCCCTCCATCTCCCGCTCCCTGGGTCCGCGAGTCTGGTCTCTATGTCTGCGCCCTGCAAATAGGTTCATCAGCAGACTCCACATATATGCACTAGTACACAATATCTGATTTCCTCTTTCTAACACACTTCACTCTGTATGATCGGTTCTAGGTTCATCCGCCTCATTGGAACTGACTCAAACTCCTTCCTTTTTATGGCTGAGTTCATATGTACCACAGCTCCCTTATCCATTAATATGTCAGTGAACACCTAGGTTGCTTCCATGTCCTAGCTATTGTAAACAGTGCCACAGTGAACCCTGGGGTATGTGTGCCTTGTTGAATTATGGTTTTCTCAGGGTATATGCCCCATAGTGGAATTGTTGGGTCATATGGAAGTTTTATTCCTAGTTTTTTAAGGAATCTCCATATTGTCTTATATAGTGGCTGTACAATTTACATTCCCACCAAGAGTGCAAGAGGGGTCCCTTTTCTTTACATCCGCTCCAGCATTTATTGTTTATAGATTTTTTTGATGATGGCCATTCTGATCCATGTGAGGTAACATCTCATCGTGGTTTTGATCTGCATTTCTCTAATGATGAGCTACGTGGAGCATCTTTTTGGGTGTTTGTTAGCCATCTGTGGAGAAGGAAATGGCAGCCCACTCCAGTACTCTTGCCTGTATGTTTTCTTTGGAGAAACATTTAAAACAGATGTAAACTTTTTTAATAAATAAATGTTATTTCCTCCTTTTTTTAATAAAATACTTGGAACATGTCATTTGGTGCTTAAGCGTCTTTATCCTTAAGGGCAAACACAGGAGAGCTGGTTGATAAGCACAGGCCACTGCTGATACAAGACCACAGTGAAATACAACAGCATCGGGGGATCTTCCGGGCGTTAGAGACAGTCAGCTGACAGTTTCAGGAAGTGCACAGGCAGGTTCAGTTCAGTGAACCTGAAGGTGGCTGGAACCCAGCGAGTAGCCCCGGCAGAAACAAGCCCACTGTGAGCCTGCATTAGGCCTCCGTGGTCTACTTCAGGACCAGAAGTCCTTCAATTAGAAATATAAAAGCCCTTTATCTTTATATATCTTAGTTATCTTTTAATATATTTATAGACACAGAAAATAAACTTGTTACCAAAGGGGAAGATGGCGGAGGCGGGGGGGTTGGATAAATAAGGAGTTCAGGACTGACGTAAGGGAAACCAGGGCTCACTGTGCAGTGCAGGAGCTGTAGTCAGTGCCCCGCGATGACCCACCTTCTGAGCACAGGGCACTTTCACTCTGAAGAGGCTTCCCCTGTGGCTCAGCCAGTAAAGAGTCTGCCTGCAAGGCAAGAGACCCAGGCTCCGTCCCTGGGTCTGGAAGGTCCCCTGGAGAAGGGAATGGCAACCCCTCCTGTATTCTTGCCTGGGAAGTCCAGCCATGCTAGTTTGTATTAAGACTGTCAAAATCACTTATCTGAATTCAACTCGCAGAGTCTTCCTGAGGGGCCCCAGTCCTGCCTGCTGGCTGGGTATGTCTCCCAAATTGTACCCCCATCCTGACTCACAGCACCAAGACCCTCACTGCNCCCACCTCCTACCCCACCCCACCCCTCTAGGTTGTCCCAGAGCCCTGGGTTGAGCCCCCTGGGTCATACAACAAATCCCCGCTGGCTTCTGTTTTACCGATGGTACTGCATACATCTCCACGGTGCTCTCTCCACTGGCCCCACCCCCTCCATCTCCCGCTCCCTGGGTCCGCGAGTCTGGTCTCTATGTCTGCGCCCTGCAAATAGGTTCATCAGCAGACTCCACATATATGCACTAGTACACAATATCTGATTTCCTCTTTCTAACACACTTCACTCTGTATGATCGGTTCTAGGTTCATCCGCCTCATTGGAACTGACTCAAACTCCTTCCTTTTTATGGCTGAGTTCATATGTACCACAGCTCCCTTATCCATTAATATGTCAGTGAACACCTAGGTTGTTTCCATGTCCTAGCTATTGTAAACAGTGCCACAGTGAACCCTGGGGTATGTGTGCCTTGTTGAATTATGGTTTTCTCAGGGTATATGCCCCATAGTGGAATTGTTGGGTCATATGGAAGTTTTATTCCTAGTTTTTTAAGGAATCTCCATATTGTCTTATATAGTGGCTGTACAATTTACATTCCCACCAAGAGTGCAAGAGGGGTCCCTTTTCTTTACATCCGCTCCAGCATTTATTGTTTATAGATTTTTTTGATGATGGCCATTCTGATCCATGTGAGGTAACATCTCATCGTGGTTTTGATCTGCATTTCTCTAATGATGAGCTACGTGGAGCATCTTTTTGGGTGTTTGTTAGCCATCTGTGGAGAAGGAAATGGCAGCCCACTCCAGTACTCTTGCCTGTATGTTTTCTTTGGAGAAACATTTAAAACAGATGTAAACTTTTTTAATAAATAAATGTTATTTCCTCCTTTTTTTAATAAAATACTTGGAACATGTCATTTGGTGCTTAAGCGTCTTTATCCTTAAGGGCAAACACAGGAGAGCTGGTTGATAAGCACAGGCCACTGCTGATACAAGACCACAGTGAAATACAACAGCATCGGGGGATCTTCCGGGCGTTAGAGACAGTCAGCTGACAGTTTCAGGAAGTGCACAGGCAGGTTCAGTTCAGTGAACCTGAAGGTGGCTGGAACCCAGCGAGTAGCCCCGGCAGAAACAAGCCCACTGTGAGCCTGCATTAGGCCTCCGTGGTCTACTTCAGGACCAGAAGTCCTTCAATTAGAAATATAAAAGCCCTTTATCTTTATATATCTTAGTTATCTTTTAATATATTTATAGACACAGAAAATAAACTTGTTACCAAAGGGGAAGATGGCGGAGGCGGGGGGGTTGGATAAATAAGGAGTTCAGGACTGACGTAAGGGAAACCAGGGCTCACTGTGCAGTGCAGGAGCTGTAGTCAGTGCCCCGCGATGACCCACCTTCTGAGCACAGGGCACTTTCACTCTGAAGAGGCTTCCCCTGTGGCTCAGCCAGTAAAGAGTCTGCCTGCAAGGCAAGAGACCCAGGCTCCGTCCCTGGGTCTGGAAGGTCCCCTGGAGAAGGGAATGGCAACCCCTCCTGTATCCTTGCCTGGGAAGTCCAGCTATGCTAGTTTGTATTAAGACTGTCAAAATCACTTATCTGAATTCAACTCGCAGTCTTCCTGAGGGGCCCCAGTCCTGCCTGCTGGCTGGGTATGTCTCCCAAATTGTACCCCCATCCTGACTCACAGCACCAAGACCCTCACTGCCCATCCCGCTCATCACCGCCCAAGGCACGAAGCTGCAGAGGCCGCTCAGCCTGGGGCTGACTCTGCCCCACCCCGCAGCGCTGCCCCGGGTGGGCCGTTCTGCAGCTCTCCTCCCCGGAGCGCCCCAGCAGCTCTCCGTGCTGTTTAGGGATGAAGTAATAAACTTTCCTGCCAGGGCTTATAAGATGTTGCGGCTTTATGAGGCAGTGTCTCCCGCTGCTTCGGGCACAAGTCCAGCTGAAGCAAAGAATCCGCGAGGACATCAGAATGTCAATATGAACCCCTGCACTCGGAACAGTAGAAGAGAAAACACGTTCCCGACGAACAAAGAGCGGAGAAAATGAGGCAAGTCAGAGAGACACACATGCGTGCCATCGCCCGTATGTGGAGTCTGAAAGAACGATACAAAGAAACTTCTGTACGAAACGGAAACAGGCTCACCGATCTCGAAATCAAGCTTACGGATACCAAAGGAGAAACAGGGCGGGAGGGATGAATCAGGAGGCTGGGACGGACACACACACGCTGCTGTATATGAAACCGGTGATCAAAGAGGGCACAGGGCACAGGGCACTTCACCCAGCATTCTGTAATGACCTGTATGGGCAAAGAATCCGGAAAAGGATGAACACGTGTATATGGACGACAGAATCATTTTGCTTTACCCCTGAAACTAATACAACACTGTAAATGACTATAATTCAATTAAAAAAAATTTTTAAAGGAAAAAGCTCATCTTCAGAGCAAAAACAAAAACATAAGACTGCTAACTTGGATCTCTCTAGTGTGTGTATTTGTGTGTGTGTGTGCTCAGTCATGTCCAGCTCTTTGCGACCCCATGGACTGCAGCCCGCCAGGCTCCTCTGTCCATAGAATTCTCCAGGCAAGAATCCTGGAGTGGGTTGTCATCTCCTACTGCAGAGGGGATCTGTCTAGGTGAGGTTACAAAAGTGAAATTCTTGAATTAATCATGAAAGAAAGCGTTATGTTTATTAGAAGACATTGTCCGTTTCTAAGGATTTGCGGTCCCTCCGCCAGTGCCATTAGACCCGTGATCGTCACCGTGATCGCCACCGGGCAGGCGTAGCTCAGGTTGGATCACCGACCTCGCTCACTGAGGTTCTGACTTTCAGGGAAGTGCCTTTGGAGAGGTGTGCGTACTCCGTGCTGCCACGTGCGCTGCTCTTTTTACCAGCTGTGTAAAGGACTTTTTAATCTTTATATAAGAGAAACCAAACCTGTGCAGAAACAACCTGTCAGGAATACTTACAGGTTTGCAGTTAACTCTCTCTTGTGTGTGATTTCTCAGCAAGGTGCTGCTGACAGTATGTAACAGAATGTTGTAAAAGCTACATTGTTTAACACCTCTGAGGGTGCCAAAGGAGACTCCATAAAGGGTAGGGCAGTGAATTGAAAGATGATTACTATTTAACATTTATTAATCCTGAGCAGCGTGATAAGCTCTAAAGAACACAGCATAGACAGAAGTGGATTGCCTCTCAAGGCCCATGCTTTCCTGAACAAGCATGGAAGGGACGCTCATATTGTCCTTGTGTAAGAACATGAAATAGAAATACCTGGACTCCACGGACACAGGCAGAAAAACACCAAAATAAAAGCCAAAGGACTCCTGCGGCTTGCGTCCTTCGTTTCTCGTTCGCATCCATCCGCAGCACAATCCTGGCAGCTGGATCAGGGATTAGCGAGCTACAGCCCGTGGGTGCGCCACCTGTTTCTGTGTGTAAAGTTTCCTTGGAACACAGACACATCCATTTGTTTGCATATTGTCTATGGAGGCTTTTGCGCAGCAGAGGTGCGTACTTGTGACAGAGACCATGTGGCCAGCAGAGGCAGAAATATTTATTATCTGGTCCTTTCCAGAAAAGGTTTCCTGACCCCCGATCTAGACTGGCCTGGAGAAAGCATGACCCAGATTTATAGTCGTCTCAATAGGCTTACTGGTCAGTGAGCTTGTTCATATTAGACATGCTAGGTCAAGTTCCACTAAATTTATCGGTTCATTAAGCGTGGGGGAAGTGCCTGCTATTTTCCAATAAAGAGGAATGTGCACACAGCGGTGCAGGCGGCATCCCCTGGGAGCAAAGGCACTCTGCCCACATGGAAATACAGGAGATTCCCACAGGGCAAGCTGGTCTCCCCCACTAATCGTTCTGAAAAAGCCAAAGATCCAGATAGCTGGGTGGAGTTGAAGTCGAATGGAAAGTTCATAGAAGGAAGATCATACAAGACTTCATTCTACAGAGGATACTAGTACATGGTTTAATTTATAGAACTGTTCTAAGAAAGATGTGAAAACTATTGGCAGCATTCGGGTTTTACTGGTTTTATTTCAAAGCCCATGAGCGCTTGAAAAAATCACTTGTCATCCACTTCCTAATTCTGTGGTTATAGTACGCTGAACCACACACTCAGCAGTGTGATAAAATCAAACGGCGTTTGTTTATTCAGAGACCACAGATGGCTTTCTTGATATGAAAGTAAACAGTGCTTGAAAAGTTCTAGCCTGAAGGATTGCTGTTTAAGTCTTCTTGGAAGAACCACAGTTAGGGCTCCCACAGATGTGGACTTTGGAAAACTACTGTTGCATCTGAATAAGCCAGAAAAGGCATCTAAATTTCCCAGATGCGTGGAAAGAACAGAAGTAAGTTTTCCAGCACATACATGGTGCTTCAAATAGATGTCACATTTTATTCAACAAGAATTAAATGCTATGACTTAATCTTACCTGCCTAACATCCAAGATCTGTTTCAGGGTTTGGGCAGATAACATATGCACTCCCATGGCAACTGCATAAAAACATCATATAGATTGAAGTGGGGGGTGGGAATTCAAAACTTTTCAGACCCAGTTACTTCATGAAACAATTTTACAAGTGTCTTCTTATTTTGCAACAATTTTTAAAAATCTATTTGAACAATTTCTATCTTTCACTACTTGTACTTCTAAACAAAAGCACATTTTTCACAAAGAACTATGAAGAAAATTCCAGGCTTATTCAGAGAACTGATAATGGATATTCTTAAGTAGAATCAAAACAAGCACCAAACAGATGAGTCAGGATTTGAGTTTTAGCCTTGGCTGGGGTAAACGAGACGAATGACCTTGACAAGTTACTTTCTGCCATGGGTTTTATTTTCTTCATCTGTAAAAGCAGGCGATTTAAATCAAATTCCCAGAGTACTTTCAGCCCTAACTATTAGTCCAGTGATGACTAAAGCTTGGCATCAATTGTAGTTCTAAGCAGTATTACTTCTAACCTTCTTTCAACCTCATTGCTACGCATGACAATGCCAGAGGGAGAAAACCACAATAAACCAACACGAGTTTGAGTCTCTGCTCCCACCCTGTGAGGAGTCATCAGACGTAGTTAGCTGGGCCGCAGAGCACGCGCAGTCCTTTGCCCCTCCTTAGCACCTCACACAAGATTAGACACAAGTTCATTCTCAGTTTCCCTAACTATATCACTTAAAAGAGTGAGATGAAGAGTGATTTTCAAAAAGAAGAGTTTTGGACCACTTAGAAGGGGGCTTTCCAGGTGGTACAGTGGTAGAGAATCTGCCTGCCAAGGCCGGAGATGCAGAAGACATGGGTTCAGTCCCTGGGTCGGGAAGACCTCCTGGAGAAGGAAATGGCAACCCACTCCAGTATTCTTGGCTGCAGAATCNGTGAGCTTGTTCATATTAGACATGCTAGGTCAAGTTCCACTAAATTTATCGGTTCATTAAGCGTGGGGGAAGTGCCTGCTATTTTCCAATAAAGAGGAATGTGCACACAGCGGTGCAAGCGGCATCCCCTGGGAGCAAAGGCACTCTGCCCACATGGAAATACAGGAGATTCCCACAGGGCAAGCTGGTCTCCCCCACTAATCGTTCTGAAAAAGCCAAAGATCCAGATAGCTGGGTGGAGTTGAAGTCGAATGGAAAGTTCATAGAAGGAAGATCATACAAGACTTCATTCTACAGAGGATACTAGTACATGGTTTAATTTATAGAACTGTTCTAAGAAAGATGTGAAAACTATTGGCAGCATTCGGGTTTTACTGGTTTTATTTCAAAGCCCATGAGCGCTTGAAAAAATCACTTGTCATCCACTTCCTAATTCTGTGGTTATAGTACGCTGAACCACACACTCAGCAGTGTGATAAAATCAAACGGCGTTTGTTTATTCAGAGACCACAGATGGCTTTCTTGATATGAAAGTAAACAGTGCTTGAAAAGTTCTAGCCTGAAGGATTGCTGTTTAAGTCTTCTTGGAAGAACCACAGTTAGGGCTCCCACAGATGTGGACTTTGGAAAACTACTGTTGCATCTGAATAAGCCAGAAAAGGCATCTAAATTTCCCAGATGCGTGGAAAGAACAGAAGTAAGTTTTCCAGCACATACATGGTGCTTCAAATAGATGTCACATTTTATTCAACAAGAATTAAATGCTATGACTTAATCTTACCTGCCTAACATCCAAGATCTGTTTCAGGGTTTGGGCAGATAACATATGCACTCCCATGGCAACTGCATAAAAACATCATATAGATTGAAGTGGGGGGTGGGAATTCAAAACTTTTCAGACCCAGTTACTTCATGAAACAATTTTACAAGTGTCTTCTTATTTTGCAACAATTTTTAAAAATCTATTTGAACAATTTCTATCTTTCACTACTTGTACTTCTAAACAAAAGCACATTTTTCACAAAGAACTATGAAGAAAATTCCAGGCTTATTCAGAGAACTGATAATGGATATTCTTAAGTAGAATCAAAACAAGCACCAAACAGATGAGTCAGGATTTGAGTTTTAGCCTTGGCTGGGGTAAACGAGACGAATGACCTTGACAAGTTACTTTCTGCCATGGGTTTTATTTTCTTCATCTGTAAAAGCAGGCGATTTAAATCAAATTCCCAGAGTACTTTCAGCCCTAACTATTAGTCCAGTGATGACTAAAGCTTGGCATCAATTGTAGTTCTAAGCAGTATTACTTCTAACCTTCTTTCAACCTCATTGCTACGCATGACAATGCCAGAGGGAGAAAACCACAATAAACCAACACGAGTTTGAGTCTCTGCTCCCACCCTGTGAGGAGTCATCAGACGTAGTTAGCTGGGCCGCAGAGCACGCGCAGTCCTTTGCCCCTCCTTAGCACCTCACACAAGATTAGACACAAGTTCATTCTCAGTTTCCCTAACTATATCACTTAAAAGAGTGAGATGAAGAGTGATTTTCAAAAAGAAGAGTTTTGGACCACTTAGAAGGGGGCTTTCCAGGTGGTACAGTGGTAGAGAATCTGCCTGCCAAGGCCGGAGATGCAGAAGACATGGGTTCAGTCCCTGGGTCGGGAAGACCTCCTGGAGAAGGAAATGGCAACCCACTCCAGTATTCTTGGCTGCAGAATCTGATGGATGGAGGAGCCTGGCAGACTACCATCCAGGAGGTTGCAGTCAGACACAACTGAGCGACTGAGTGTGTGTGCACGCACGTGCGCACACACACACACACACATACACACACACACACACATCTCATGGGTCAACACAGTGGCACCTTGCAGAGACAATCTTCCCTGAAGCGTGCCGCCCAGGCAGTTCTATAGTCTGTCCTACAAATAGGGTGCGGTACTCCTAGCACTTTCAGGTTTCGCTGATGGAAGGAAAATATGGTGCCGATTTGGAGAGCTGTTCAGCTGTTTCTTATAAAGTTAGACAAACATATAACCATCCAATGACTCAGAGAGAAATGGCTATTAGAATCACAATGGTTCACAAAAACTTCATACAATAGTAAGCTCTTCAAGGAGATGGGCTATCACAAGACTTCTGAAAGCTTTTGGAAATTATGTGAGTTGTTGAATGATGAAAATATCATGAACTTAAACGTGACAATCTTTTCTAACAATAATGAGGAAGAATTAAGGATGTGAGAAAGCGAGATGAAAAGGTAAATGTTCTGAACGACCAGGCTACGAATCTTAGCAGGGATGGCTCAAAGCATTCAATATTTTCTCATGTCAGCAAGGACCAGGCAAGCAGAACGAAAACAATCAATAGACTATCTCTTATTATGAAAGACCCTCCAGGAGGGAAGGGTCCCAGAGAGAAGCTGATGGTATAAGAAACAATTAAAAGCAACCAAGCAAAACCTGCATAATGGCTATTTCCTAGATCCTTTTTTCTACTCTGCCACAGAGCATTAAAGACAACAAAGGAAACAGTGATATCCCTGAGCAATAATTCTCTTCTTTGAGTCATCTTACATAAACCAGTAACTCCAGGGAGAGAGAGGCTTCAGTAGTGAGAAGAAGTCTCACAGTTTCTCAGACTCACCATCAACAGCGATGGAACGTGACAAACTCAGAAGAAATTCAAATATTTTAAGCCCACAATAACCTTACATGAAACAAACTCCAAACTCCTTCAGCTCAGTTCGGTCGCTCAGTCGTGTCTGACTCTTTGCAACACCAAGGACTATAGCACGCCAGGCCTCCGTGTCCATCACCAACTCCCAGGGCTTGCTCAGACTCGTGTCCATCGAGTCGGTGGTGCCATCCAACCATCTCATCCTCGGTCGTCCCCTTCTTCTCCTGCCCCCAATCCCTTCCAGCATCAGGGTCTTTTCCAATGAGTCAGCTCTTCGCGTGAGGTGGCCAAAGTACTGGAGTTTCAACTTTAGCATCATTCCCTCCAAAGAGATCCCAGGGCTGATCTCCTTCAGAATGGACTGGCTGGATCTCCTTGCAGTCCAAGGGACTCTCAAGAGTCTTCAACACCACAGTTCAAAAGCAACAATTTTTTGGCGCTCAGCTTTCTTTATAGTCCAACTCTCACATCCATACTTGACCACTGGAAAAACCGTAGCTTTGACTAGACAGACTTTTGCTGGCAAAGTAATGTCTCTGCTTTTGAATATGCTATCTAGGTTGATCATAACTTTCCTTCCAAAGAGTAAGCGTCTTTTGATTTCATGGCTGCAGTCACCATCTGCAGTGATTTGGGGCCCCCCAGAATAAAACCTGTCACTGTTTCCATTTTTCCCCAATCTATCTGCCATGAAGTGATGGTACCAGATGCCAAGATCTTAATCTTTTTAATGCTGTGTTTCAGGCCAACTTTTTCACCCTCCTCTTTCACTTTCATCAAGAGGCTCTTCAGTTCTTCACTTTCTTCTGTACAGGTGGTGTCATCTGCATATCTGAGCTTNTTTTCCCCAATCTATCTGCCATGAAGTGATGGTACCAGATGCCAAGATCTTAATCTTTTTAATGCTGTGTTTCAGGCCAACTTTTTCACCCTCCTCTTTCACTTTCATCAAGAGGCTCTTCAGTTCTTCACTTTCTTCTGTACAGATGGTGTCATCTGCATATCTGAGCTTATTGATGTTTCTCCCGGCAATCTTGATTCCAGCTTGTGCTTCATCCAGCCCAGCATTTCTCATGATGTCCTCTGCATATAAGTTAAATAAGCAGGGTGACAATATACAGCCTTGATATACTCCTTTTACTATTTGGAACCAGTCTGTTGTTCCATGTCCCAGTCTAACTGTTGCTTTTTTACCTGCATACAGATTTCTCAAGAGGCAGGTCAGGTGGTCTGCTATTCCCATCCCTTTAAGAATTTTCCACAGCTTCCACAGTCGAAGGCTTTGGTGTAGTCAGTGAAGCAGAAGTAGATGTTTTTCTGAAATTCTCTTGCTTTTTCGATGATCCAACGGATGTTGGCAATTTGATCTCTGGTTCCTCTGCCTTTTCTAAATCCAGCTTTAATATCTGGAAGTTCATGGTTCATGTTTTGTTAAAGCCTAGCTTGGAGAATTTTGAGCATTACTTTGCTAGCATGTGAGATGAATTCAATTGTGTAGTAGTTTGAGCATTCTTCGGCATTGCCTTTCTTAGAGATTGGAATGAAAACTGACCTTTTCCAGTCCTGTGTCCACTGCTGAGTTTTCCAGATTTGCTGGCATATTGGGTGCAGCACTTTCACAGCATCATCTTTCAGGATTTGGAATAGCTCAACTGGAATTCCATCACCTCCACTAGCTTTGTTCATAGTGATGCTTTCTAAGGCCCACTTGACTTCATATTCCAGGATGTCTGGCTCTAGGTGAGTGATCACACCATCATGATTATCTAGGTCGTGAAGATCTTTTTTGTACAGTTCTTCTGTGTATTCTTGCCACCTCTTCTTAATATCTCCTGTTTCCATTAGGTCCATACTGTTTCTGTCATTTATTGAGCCCATCTTTGCATGAAGTGTTCCCTTGGTGTCTCTGATTTTCTTGAAGAGATCTCTAGTCCTCCCCAATCCATTGTTTTCCTCTATTTCTTTGCACTGATCACTGAGGAAGGCTTTCTTACCTCTCCTTGCTATTCTTTGGAACTCTGCATTCAAATAGGTATATCTTTCCTTTTCTCCTTGCCTTTCCCTTCTTTTCTTCTCTCAGCTATTTGTGGGGCCTCCCCAGACAACCATTTTCACTTTTTGCATTTCATTTTCCTGGGGATGGTCTTGATCACTGCCTCCTATCCAATGTCACGAGCCTCCATCCATATTTCTTCAGGCACTCTATCAGATCTAATCTTCTCAATCTATTTGTCACCTCTACTGTATAATCGTAAGGGATTGTATTTATTTATTTATTTATTTTAGGGACTTTTGATTTAGATTCAACCTGGATGCTTTAGCAGTTTCCCCTACTTTCTTCAATTTAAGTCTGAATTTGGCAATGAGTTCATGATCTGAGCCACAGTCAGCTCCCAGTCTTGTTTTTGCTGACTGTATAGGGCTTTGCCATCTTTGGCTGCAAAGAATATAATTACTGATTTCCCAAACTCCTTCCCCAGCCTTCACGGCTCATCGCAGCCTGACTACTGTTCGCTTCCTGGTGTCACCTTGTGCTATCTTCCTGCTCACCCTGCATTCCAGGGTGTCCCCAGGGCTCCACTGGGTCCAGCCTCTGGGGGGTCGCACCAGCCTTGCTCTGGGCCTTACAGGGAGGGCCCTTTTCCCATCCTGCATGACGGCTTTGTGTTCCAGCTCTCGGCTGACAGGTATTCCCCCTGGAGTGGTCCTCTGTGAGAGCCTAAGCTAAAGAAGCCTTCCATCCACATAAAGGGAAGCCTTAATCCATTTGTTATTTTTTATGTTTGTTTTATGCTTTTTTTTTTTTTTTTTTTTAGTTTTGGGTTTTTGCTTATTTTCTCGCTACACCAGCTAGAATTTAAGCTCCATGAAAACTAGTGACTTACCCGTTTTGCCTGACGCTGTTAACGAAAGAACTATTCTGACATTTGTTAAAACAGTAGAGAAGACACTCATCCGAGACAACCTCAGTCTGGGTATTGCAATAAAGAGAGGAGCTCAGCTCCAAATAGGGCAAGGACAGCTGGGATTTACAGTCAGTGAGCATGTTGAAGGTAGGGGATAGAAGCTGGATAATTACTAAGAAGAGATATCAGGGTGAGGGATTCTTGATTTTCTGACCTAACAGGATTCTTGCTGAAGGCAGGCCAGGGTGATCAGATATCAAGGGTATAGGAGATGAGTTGGCAGGATGCTTTGCTAAGACTGGGTTCAGCAGACCATGGATGGGATGAGGACCAAGGTTAAAGCTGGTCAAGGAAAGGGCTTAGTGGCTTGACCCCGGTGGCCCAGTGGTTAAATTTTGCAATGCAGGGGGCGCAGGTTCAATCCCTGGTCAGGGAACTAAGCCCTGCAGCATGACCAAAACAGAAACAGCAGAAGAGAGAGCCTGGAGGAGACTGGCTAAAGTTTGGTCAAGGAGAGCTTTCGCCAGCCCCTAGTAGGCTCCCGAAAATTATCGGCTGAAGGAATGAATGAAAAAATTCCCTCAAGATGATTTGCTCTTTAAATTTTTTAATTGCTTTACTTTCCCATCTCACCTCACTACCATAAACACTGATAACAATAGAGATAAACCAGGAAAGAAAGCCAAAGAAACTCTCCTCTCCTTTCAAGGTGAAAAGAGTAAATCTTCACAATTAACGGTGTCTCCTCATGGCTCAGACAGTAAAGAATCTGCCTGCTATGCAGGAGACCCAGGTTCAATCCCTGAGTCAAGAAGATCCCCTGGAGAAGGGAATGGCAACCCACTCCAGTATTCTTGCTGGGAAACCGAACTGGCAGGCTACAGTTTACAGGGTTGCAAAGAGTCAAACACGACTGAGCGACTAACAGTCTGTTCATTTATTTATCCCTCAAATATTTACTGAGAGTTCACTGTGATGCACTGGTTACTCTTCCAGGCCTAGAGAGACACATCTGAAGGACACATCCGTGACTTCAAGGTCATTTTCACTGTCTCCTGAGTGATAAGCCCTCAACAGAGTGGGGTATGGGAAGAGGAACAGCTGACATGGATAAAGGTCAGCAAGGACCCCTCCTGGCAGTGAGACCAGCAGAAGACAGACTCGGGAAGAGAGCAGTGTGATGAGAACCTCACAAATGAAATACGCTGCGATGTGCCGGAAACCCTCCCACCTTCCACAAAATTCCAAACCCTAGGATGTGCCTGACATGACTCCATTTCCTGCTGAAGTCAGCACAAAGGCCAAGTTGGGCCAAAAGTCTGTGCAGGGCTGAGGTTCCTCCAGGCAGCCAACAGAACACCTGCCCTTCCGGGCCGTGTTAATGAATTGGAAATGCGAGACTCTAAGTGAGAAAAGCATGTTGTTCACGTACTCCAGGACTGATGTCAAAGGGGAAACATCACATAGACACGCAGGAGGGTGTTCTTACTATTCTTGATGAAGGCAGAGGTTGCTGTTATCGCTGTTCAGTCGCTAAGTTGTGCCCAACGTCTTTGCAACCTCATGGACTATAGCCCTCCAGCCTCCTCTGTCGGTGGGATTTCCCAGACAAGAATACTGGAGAGGGTTGCCATCTCCTCCTCCAGGGGATCTTCCCGACTTGGGGATCGAGCCTGCGTCTCCTGCTTGGCAGACAGATTCTTTCCCCTGCGCCCCCAGGGGGCCACGTGAACACACTGTGGTCCCAAGATGGTCCTGTGCCCGGCAGGCTCAGCAGCTCTCCCAGAGGACCAGCCGCCAGAGCGAGGACCCCAGGTGAGGCTCCCACTCGGGATGTGGCTCCACTCTGAAAGCTTTCAGCACCACCTGCACCCTGAGGAGGATGGAAGGTTCACAACTAAGCTGAAAATAATGTCTGATAATAACTGTGCATGTTTAAAATGTAATCCAACCAAGACGTAAGGCTATCTTGGTATTTCCCAATGAAGAGAAAAACAGATTTTCTCCTTTTTGAATTTTATCTCAGGAGTATCATAATCTAAGACTGCTGCTGCTGCTGCTGCTAAGTCGCTTCAGTCGTGTCCAACTCTGTGCGATCCCATAGACGGCAGCCTACCAGGCTTCTCCATCCCAGAGATTTTCCAGGCAAGAATACTGGAGTGGGTTGCCATTTCCTTCTCCAATGTATGAAGGTGAAAGTGAAGTCTCTCAGTCTTGTCCGACTCCTAGTGACCCCATGGACTGCAGCCTACCAGGCTCCTCCGTTCATGGGATTTTCCAGCCAAGAGTACTGGAATCGGTTGCCATTGCCTTATCCTAATCTAAGGCGGCTGCTGCTGCTGCTAAATCGCTTCAGTCAACTCTGTGCGACCCCAGAGACAATCTAAGGCTAGGTGAACCCAAACAGTAAAAGCAAAAAAAAAAAAAGTGTTGATAAAGACCCAATGTAAGAGATATTTTGGCAGGGATTTCCAACACATGTTCATTTAAAAAGCTGTGCTAATTGGAAGCTTTGCTTCTTCCATGTGAGAGCAGCTAATAAGAAGCTGACAGCAGCAGGGTCAGGCACCAGAAACCCACAAGGAAATTACAGATGTAATAGATACCTCGGGGTGCATACCAGACTTTTAAATCTAAATTGAATCTTTATTTAGAAATCAATTTATGTGGGGAGACTTTTCGCCCAAGGGTATTTGTTTGTTACTTTATGACCATTTCAAGCCAGCAGCTTTTTTCTTAAGGTTATGAACGACTCTGACTAAATAAAATATGAGGATAGATTTTTGTAATAAATATCTCTGACATTATCTATTTATTTGTCCATTGAAATGTGCAGGCTTTATCTAAAGCAGTTATTTAACTATCGCACTATTTTCTGAAATAAAACGGTCTCTAAACGACCAATTTCCCCTATGCTCTCCAAAGGAGCTAAAGTAGTGAGACTCTATCCTGGATAACAGGAGGTTGGTCTGACCTCCCCCCACCTTCCAAGGTAAAACTCAGATTTATTTAATCTCTATTACCCATAGTAAAATATTACGTGTGTGTGTGTATTTAATAGCTCAGTCGTGTCCAACTCTCTGCAGCCCCGGGGCCTGTAGCCCACCAGGCTCCTCTGTCTTGGGCTTCTCCGGCAAGAATACTGGAGCGGGCTGCGTTTCCTTCTCCAGGGGCTCTTCCTGGCCCGGGCACGGAATCCCCACCCCTTGCATCTCCTGCACTGGCAGGCAGATTCTTCACCACCAGCACCGCCTGGGAAGCCCCAAATATCACAGGGTTTCTTTTAAAGAACAAAATAGACATTTTTCTCTAGAGCTTTTACCAACTGCCCCTTCTAAAACCAGACTTCAATATCCTGGAAAAAGGGGGGCCATACTTCAGGCAGAATCAGCTCCAGACGGGGGCTGGCAGGAGGCTGGGGAGGGGGCCAGCAGGTGAGCAGGGAGAGAAAGTCGCTCCCTGACTCAGACAGGACCCAAGCAGGGCAGCTGCTTCTGCCTAGGGCGGGCAATGAAGCCGATGGTCAGCGGTCCACACTACAGATTTTTTTTTCTTAACTTTTAAAAATCTATTTATTTATTTTTAATCGGAAGACAACTACTTTACCCAGGATTTTTCAGTTATGCTGCCTCTTGGATTCCCCGAGATGGTGCAACAGGTAGACTTTGCAAAATGCAATGAGACAAACTCAAGTATCTGAGGGAAAATGTGGACATCACCGGTGCAACAGCTACATCAAATAGTAAGGTAATGACTAANTCGGAAGACAACTACTTTACCCAGGATTTTTCAGTTATGCTGCCTCTTGGATTCCCCGAGATGGTGCAACAGGTAGACTTTGCAAAATGCAATGAGACAAACTCAAGTATCTGAGGGAAAATGTGGACATCACCGGTGCAACAGCTACATCAAATAGTAAGGTAATGACTAAAAGATGAGTTGTTCTGACTATAATAACCACAGATTCAAAGTGGCGCATGTAGGAGTCTTTCTCCCTCAGAGGTCAAGGTATAGAAACAGCCTTCAAACAGCCAGTTTCTCTTGATCATTGAGTTGGATATTGAAAGTTCTTTTTTTCCAGGAAAAATTCCTGCTGTGGTTGAGAATGTCTTAATTACATTTTTAAGCTTTCTGCTATCATGGCAGAATACTGCAGAAAGTAATTATGGAGCTAATAAAAAAATGGAAACCTTTATTTTGGTTTGTTTTCCCAAAAGCATACAATAAATGCAGAATTATAAACATAGACGTAAATGGTTTGCTCCACATTTGTCTCAGCAAATTAAAATGGCATCTTCCCTTTATGAAGAAAATGTAGACAGTAAGAGTAGAGCGCAGCAAGGTAAAAGAGGAAGACTACAGGTGGAACGTCAATCCAAAATCACTATGGGATTAAGTAAAAGCTGAAATATGACATAGCTAAGTAATTTCCAAAAAATGTTATGATTAACACTATAGCAAATGTGTGCAGTAGAAAATTTGGAAAACATAAGAAACCCCTAACAGAATAAAAAGAAGCACCCGAAAATCCAATATTCAAAACTAGAGAAAATTGAGGGCTTCCCTTGGCGATTCAGTGGTTAAGATTTTACTTTCCAATGCAGGGGTAGGGGCTCCATGCCTAGTCAGGGAGCTAAGAGAATTTGATCGTAGGTCTCCTGGCCAAGCAACAATGCATAAAACAGATGCAATATTATAACAAATTCAGTAAAGACTTTTAAAATGGTGCACATCAAAACAAGCTCTAAAAAGTTAACACTTGAATACACACTTTCGTTCCTTTTTCCAGTCCTATGTAAAGCATTTTGGTTTGTTTTTTTTTTTTTAATTTTTAATTGGAAGGTGATTGCTCGACAAGGTTCTACGATTTCTGCCACGCAGCGGGTTGGGTCAGCCGTAAGTAT
>SJYA01002967.1:0-42829 GCA_006410615.1 Neotragus moschatus
CCTGGTGTGCTGCAATTCATGGGGTTGCAAAGAGTCGGACACGACTGAGTGACTGAACTGAACTGAGTGTCATGTCATTGTGGTTGGAAAATACACTTGATATGATTTCAGTCTTTTTAAATTTATTTAGAGTTGTTTTGTGGACTCACGTATGATCTGTCCTAGACTGTATATGGGCTTAAGTCCGTATATGCTTAAGAAGAATGTGTATTCATTGCTTTTGGATGAAACATTCTATAAATGTTAAGTCCATCTGGCCAAATATGTCATTTAAGTCTAATGTTTCCATATGTTTTTCCATATGATCTACCCATTCTTAAAAGTTGGGTACTGAGGTTCTTTACTATTATTGTATTACTGTTTATTTTTCCCTTTAGATCTGTTAATATTTACTTTGTTTAATGTTGAAGTTTTCCTATATTGAGTCCATAAATATTTTTACAAGTGTTATGTTCTCTTGGTGGATTGACCCCATTACAATAACCTAATTACTTTGTCTTGTATTATTAATACAATCTTTATCTTAAAGTATATTTTATCTGATATAAGTATTCCTGCCTCAGCTATTTCTGGTTTCCGTTTGTATGGAGTATCTTTTTTTAACTTGTTACTTTCAATCTCTGTGTTTCCTTAAAGCTAAAGTGAGTCTCTTATAGACAATATATTGTTAGCTCTTTTTTTTTTTTTTTTTTTTTGCTTCTCTGATTGGTCGATCCTTTCTTCCACCTCATCTGGTCTGCTATTGACTCCTTTTCTAGAACATTTCAGTTCAGTTATTGTATTCTTCAGTTGTGTGATTTCTGTTTGGTACATTCTTCCATTTTCTATATTGGTAGGTAAAATTTTCACTTTGTTCATGCCTTGTTCTCCTGACCTTGGTGAGAATCTTTGTGACTGTTATTTTGAACTCTTGAGTAGGTAATCAGTTATCTTCATTTTATTAAGGTCCTTTTCTGAGATCTAATCTTGTTCTTTTGTTAGGAACATACTCATCTGTCTTATTATTTTTCTTAACTCTCTGTGTTGATTTCTGTGTATTAGATAAACCAGCCACCTCTTCCGGTCTTTAAGGAGTAGTCTCATGTAGGAGATAAGACTTACATACAACCTTGCCTTAGGTCTTTGTTTTGTTTGAAACCTTTGTGATTGTCCAAGCAGCCTTCTTTATTCTTCCTGGCTCTCCTAGTAGTTGAAGATATGCCATTGAGGGGGCGCCAGCACCTGTCAGTGTCCCAAAGCAGAGAATGTCAGTCAGCAACTTGAGCCTAGGGATGCAGTAAATTAAGCACTGGATCTCTTTATTACTTGGGAACACAAGCCCAGTGGTCACCAAAGCCAGGCTATCAGGGGCTGCTTCCTCTGGGCATCAGCCACAGAAGACTGGGCCCCAGATATGTGCATGAGCTCCTTTCTCAGACACAATGGCAGTCTGGGTAAATGCGGCAGGAGAAGGAGAAGACCATGCCAGCTGGCATCCCCCACCTCTCAAAAGGATTGTAAATTGGCCCCTAGATGTTTGTTAAGTTGGAAACCTGTGCCTCCAGGACACAGCTTTAAGCAGGACACTGATTTTTAAAAAGCAAATAGGCCTTTTTTTCAGGCCTTCTATCTGAGGTCTCTACAGTGTGCCCTAGAGGATGGTGGTCAGGAATTCTTTCTCTATTTGTTTACAGTTCTGTAGGACCCACAGACACAAGCCCCACAGGGCACCAGAGCCAGATGATAAGGGAAGAGGGAGTCTCACAAGTAGAAGCTGCAAAAACTAAGGAACTGGACCTGTGGACCAGTTCCTTTCTGGAGGGAGGCAGGGAGTGAAGATCCAGGTGGCCTCTGCCAGCCTCTGCAGCCTCTGGAGAGGGCTACAGTCAGTGCCGAGGTGCGCGTCCAACTAGGAGAGGGCTACAGTCAGCGCCGAGGTGCGCGTCCAACTAGAGAGGGCTACAGTCAGCGCCGAGGTGCGCATCCAACTAGAAGGGGGCTACAGTCAGTGCCGAGATGCGCGTCCAACTAGGAGGGGGCTACAGTCAGCGCCGAGATGCGCGTCCAACTAGGAGCCTTCTCCTCAGCCCAAGGCTTCTAAGAGAGGTAAATAGGCCTCTTTCACTGAACGGTTGGATGTGTTTTAGTCTGCAGCCTCTGTGCTGCATCCTGGGGGCTTTTGAAACCAAGCAGGACCCTATGGGGCTAGCAGGCACGGAAGCCTCCCTGTGTCCCTTGTTTCTTGTCCGTGGGGAATAGACTTCAGCCTCCATGTCCTTCCTTGAGTCCCAAAGGGAAGGTTCAAACAGTTGCTAGTCAGGCAAGGGAGGGGATGAGGAGGCAGGGGAGGAGGGGTCAAGAAACACTAGTGCAGCCTTGGAGCAGGCTACTTCTTCCCCTCAAGGGACACACAAAATAATATCTTTGAGCTCTTATGCAGAACTAAACTCTCCCAAAATGGGAGATGTTGACTAACTGATGAAGCCTTCTTCATTCCATCACCAACACCCGGCGCTTGCTCAAACTCGTGTCCATCGAGTCAGTGAGGCCGTCCAACCATCTCATCCTCTGTCATCCCCTTCTCTGCCTGCCCTCAATCTTTCCCAGCATCAGGGTCTTTTCCACTGAGTCTGTTCTTCGCATCAGGTGGCCAAAGTATTGGAGTTTCAGCTTCACCATCAGTCCTTCCAATGAATATTCAGGACTGATTTCCTTTAGGATGGACTGGCTGGATCTCCTTGCAGTCCAAGGGACTCTCAAGAGTCTTCTCCAACACCACAGTTCAAAAGCATCAATTCTTTGGCGCTCAGCTTTCTTTATGGTCCAACTCTCACATCCATACATGACCACTGGAAAAACCATAGCCTTGACTAGACAGACCTTTGTTGGCAAAGTCATGTCTCTGCTTTTTATATGCTTTGGTCATAGCTTTTCTCTTCTCATGTTTGTATTTGTTTTAGAAATAAGTGTGTCTTTAACTCATCCTAGTCTTTGATTTAATGTTATATCTCTTCAAGTGTAACGTTAAAGATCTTACATATCTTCCTGCTCACATCCCCCTGTCCTCTGTGTTGCTTCTCTCATGTTTTTATATTCTATGAATGCTAAGGCACAAGTTATTTTCCTTTAAACAATCATTTATCTCTTAACAGATTGAGAAAAGAGATTATTTAGGTTTACACACAGTCATCTTTTCAAGGGCTCTTCATTTCTTAATATAGACTTGAATTTCTCCCTTACAATGTTTTTTACTTCAACCTGAAGAACGTTCTGTGACATTTATTATAATACAAGCCCTCTAGTACTAAAGCCTTGAAACTTCTGTTAATCTGAAAATGGTTTTGTACTGCCTTTGTTTCTGGAGAATATTATTTTTTTCGGATGCAGAATTATAGCTTACGAGATGTCTCGTTTTGTTTTTTGATTTCAGTACTTTACAGACGTTCCATTGCTTTCTGACTGGCATTGTTTTTGATAAACACAGCAGTTACTCTTATTATTGTTTTTCTNTTGAAACTTCTGTTAATCTGAAAATGGTTTTGTACTGCCTTTGTTTCTGGAGAATATTATTTTTTTCGGATGCAGAATTATAGCTTACGAGATGTCTCGTTTTGTTTTTTGATTTCAGTACTTTACAGACGTTCCATTGCTTTCTGACCGGCATTGTTTTTGATAAACACAGCAGTTACTCTTATTATTGTTTTTCTGTTTGTGCCATGTCTTTTACCTTGTGGTTGCTTTTAAAACATTTCTCTTTATCTTCTGCTTTCAACGTTTTTAATATGATTTGCTTAATGTTTGTTTCTTCCTATAATTATTTTGTGTAAAATTCATTAAGGTCCTGGGGTTTTGATTGTTAAAAAAAGTATTTTGGAATAATAATATGGATACTTTTGTTAAGATGTATTTCTTTGGCCAAAACGCATCTCTCTTTTCTTTTAGGGACTTTGGTTATGTGTAAGAAAACCATTTTATGTTGTCCCGTAGGTCACTAAGTGTCTATTCACTTTTATCTTTTGATCTCTGAGTTCACTTTTAGACAGCTTCTATTGATCTTTCTTGAAGTTAACTGGTCTTTTGCCATTTCCGATTTGCTATTGATGTCATCAGTAAAATTTTTTCCCCTCAGAGTTTTTAAATCTTGGAATTTCTATTTGGTTCTTTTGTAATTTGTATTTCTCTGTTGTGATTTGCCTCTGTTCACTCATTACGTCCATCTTTTATTTAAATCAGTTTAATTCTAATTATAATCCATTTAAAAACCCGTATTTGCTCATTCTAACATCTGTGTCATGTCTGGGTTTCTATATTTCATCTCTCATGTTTACTTTGTTCCTGCTTTTATTGTTTATTAATTACTGAATGTATACTAACCATGGTAAATTCTGCATTGTTGAAAGTCTATATTGTTGAGATATAGTTTAAATCATCATCCTTTAAAGATGCCTGTGTTTCGTGCTCGTTGGCTTTTAAGTAACTGAAGTCTCATTATAATCAGAGCCTAACATGGCTCTGATTATTGGCCTAGAGTTACCATTACTTCTAGGCTTAATGTTTATAAAGTTTCACCTGAATTTTCTGGCTATTCAGCGAAGTCTATCCACTTTGAATAGAGTTGAAATTCCTCCCAGTGCTGTGTTACCTTTGGAAGCTTCATTTATCTCCCCACTGTCAGTAGCTATTCTCTGCCAGGCCTCAGTGAGTTACACCCTCTGGATGAAAATAGCATTTGGCTAATGACTCAATAATTAATCTTCCTATAGAGAACAAACTGTTTCAGATTTTTTTATGACTAGGAAATTATTGGCATTTGGGGATGGGTTTATGAAATACTGTTTAAAAAGAGATGTGTAAGCTGTTCTTTTAGGATTCATCAGAAAATGCAAAGGGATATTTTTGATATTATTTCCTCGGGCTTTAATTGTATTGCTCTTATATTCACCCCTTTTTATATTCCATCTGTTTTGGGTTTTTAAACCTTTATTTCCAGATCTTTTAATTTTATTTCTATTTTTAATATGTATATTTATTTTAACCTAGCATTTTAATTAGATTTTAAAGTCAATTTTGAGTACTTTTTTAAAACAAGCATTTGCCAACTTGTTTAGACCCCTCCATAAATCAATGGAATTTCCTAAATACTAACGTTTTTCCCCACCACTTCACTGAATGCTAAAGTATATTTTTATGTAAGAATCAGCACAAACAAGAAATCATTTGTGTACCTATGCTTTCCACAGAAAATCACCGGGCAGACCTTCTAGTGCTGTTAGTTGTATAAGCTACAAATTAATAGAAGCTATTATTTTGAAGATGTGGTAAGTCATGCGTTATTCTACAAACAGTACCAACATGGATGTGACTATAAATGTGCCACCTGAGGTTCAAACAAACCGGATTATTTTATCAATTGGGATTTATTCTTTGGTAGGCAACAAAGTCATCTATTTGTAGTATGAAAGTAAAGCAGACATTCTTTTAAAAATGTAGCGACAGCCGTGCAAAACAGAATGATCAGGCATCTTACAAAGAAGCGTGAGATAATTGTTCTCTGGTTAACTTGGTTTCAAGTTTTATTTTACGTGTTTATTTATGCTGTGCCATGCGGGACCTTAGTTCCCTGACGCCACGCCCCCTCTAGTGAAAACTTGTAGTCTTAAACAGCAGAGCAGAAACCACCAGGGAAGTTCCCAAATTTTATTCTTTTTTTTTAAAATGATGAATCTACTTTTATCCATCATGTCGCAGAATGGGAAAAATCTGAATAAATTGTTCTTGCGAATGTTCTAGATTTTGGCAAGAAGTGCGTTTGGGGAGGTCGTTGGGGATTTGGCTTGTTCTTTTTGCTGCTCTCTCGTCTCTGCCTTCTACGCTACTCCTTTCCTATGGGTTTTCCTGTTCTAGCCTCTTTTCCGCCCTCTCCCACATTTTTTTTTTAATAACTTTGCCCATTTAGTTCATTTCCTTTATCCTCTCCTGAACACAAAACTGAAGATAAACACTCTAAATTTTAAAAATCTAATTTCTTAGTCTTGGTCAAGGCCCAGTTTCTCCCAGATGATGAAATTAGAAACTCTTGGCTTCATCCTCTGCTTTCTGTCTTACTTATTCCTCACCCAGAGCCTCCAGAATTGTCCATATTTCTTCCAGATTCCTTCCTATCCTCTTCATTTTGACCAGTCTAATGAAATCATCTAAACTGAAAGTATAGCTGAATTTGTTTTGTTTTGTTTTGCTTTTTGCATGAATTGGGATAAGCTAAACTGCTCTAACAAACAGACCCAAATCTATAGTGCTTAAACATAGTGGAGGTTTATTTCTTGTTTATAAAACAACCTGCTGTGGGCGTTTAGGCTGCTCTCCTCCGTATGATGATTTGGGGACGGGCTCCTTCCATCCTGAGGCTTTGCTGCCCTCTGCTCCTTTGGTGAGGCAGCATGGTCAGGATGGGCTTACCATACTCAGGTCTTGGTGGAGGAGAACATAACAGAGGGCCATTTGCCTCTTAATGATCTGGACCCAGAAGTGGCCCACATCGCTGTGGGAATGATGGAGCCAACTTAGACATGGATCAGACACTCGTCACTTGTCCAGCTCCTACCAGAAGAACATGGAATGGGCAGTCTGCAGCAAGGAGCAGTTCTGTTATTAAACAGAGTGATAGTGGCTCAGATAACCTTCGATGGACCATACATTTTAGAAGAGTTCCTTCCCCTGTTTGTACACTGTGTCATTTAGGTTGATTTTCACAACTTGCTAAGGTTAAGAAGATGAGCGGGGCAAATAAGACATTGTGGACCATATGAAGATTTTGAATCAATTTTGAGAGATTTAAGGAANTTTAAATCTTGGAATTTCTATTTGATTCTTTTGTAATTTGTATTTCTCTGTTGTGATTTGCCTCTGTTCACTCATTACGTCCATCTTTTATTTAAATCAGTTTAATTCTAATTATAATCCATTTAAAAACCCGTATTTGCTCATTCTAACATCTGTGTCATGTCTGGGTTTCTATATTTCATCTCTCATGTTTACTTTGTTCCTGCTTTTATTGTTTATTAATTACTGAATGTATACTAACCATGGTAAATTCTGCATTGTTGAAAGTCTATATTGTTGAGATATAGTTTAAATCATCATCCTTTAAAGATGCCTGTGTTTCGTGCTCGTTGGCTTTTAAGTAACTGAAGTCTCATTATAATCAGAGCCTAACATGGCTCTGATTATTGGCCTAGAGTTACCATTACTTCTAGGCTTAATGTTTATAAAGTTTCACCTGAATTTTCTGGCTATTCAGCGAAGTCTATCCACTTTGAATAGAGTTGAAATTCCTCCCAGTGCTGTGTTACCTTTGGAAGCTTCATTTATCTCCCCACTGTCAGTAGCTATTCTCTGCCAGGCCTCAGTGAGTTACACCCTCTGGATGAAAATAGCATTTGGCTAATGACTCAATAATTAATCTTCCTATAGAGAACAAACTGTTTCAGATTTTTTTATGACTAGGAAATTATTGGCATTTGGGGATGGGTTTATGAAATACTGTTTAAAAAGAGATGTGTAAGCTGTTCTTTTAGGATTCATCAGAAAATGCAAAGGGATATTTTTGATATTATTTCCTCGGGCTTTAATTGTATTGCTCTTATATTCACCCCTTTTTATATTCCATCTGTTTTGGGTTTTTAAACCTTTATTTCCAGATCTTTTAATTTTATTTCTATTTTTAATATGTATATTTATTTTAACCTAGCATTTTAATTAGATTTTAAAGTCAATTTTGAGTACTTTTTTAAAACAAGCGTTTGCCAACTTGTTTAGACCCCTCCATAAATCAATGGAATTTCCTAAATACTAACGTTTTTCCCCACCACTTCACTGAATGCTAAAGTATATTTTTATGTAAGAATCAGCACAAACAAGAAATCATTTGTGTACCTATGCTTTCCACAGAAAATCACCGGGCAGACCTTCTAGTGCTGTTAGTTGTATAAGCTACAAATTAATAGAAGCTATTATTTTGAAGATGTGGTAAGTCATGCGTTATTCTACAAACAGTACCAACATGGATGTGACTATAAATGTGCCACCTGAGGTTCAAACAAACTGGATTATTTTATCAATTGGGATTTATTCTTTGGTAGGCAACAAAGTCATCTATTTGTAGTATGAAAGTAAAGCAGACATTCTTTTAAAAATGTAGCGACAGCCGTGCAAAGCAGAGTGATCAGGCATCTTACAAAGAAGCGTGAGATAATTGTTCTCTGGTTAACTTGGTTTCAAGTTTTATTTTACGTGTTTATTTATGCTGTGCCATGCGGGACCTTAGTTCCCTGACGCCACGCCCCCTCTAGTGAAAACTTGTAGTCTTAAACAGCAGAGCAGAAACCACCAGGGAAGTTCCCAAATTTTATTCTTTTTTTTTAAAATGATGAATCTACTTTTATCCATCATGTCGCAGAATGGGAAAAATCTGAATAAATTGTTCTTGCGAATGTTCTAGATTTTGGCAAGAAGTGCGTTTGGGGAGGTCGTTGGGGATTTGGCTTGTTCTTTTTGCTGCTCTCTCGTCTCTGCCTTCTACGCTACTCCTTTCCTATGGGTTTTCCTGTTCTAGCCTCTTTTCCGCCCTCTCCCACATTTTTTTTTTAATAACTTTGCCCATTTAGTTCATTTCCTTTATCCTCTCCTGAACACAAAACTGAAGATAAACACTCTAAATTTTAAAAATCTAATTTCTTAGTCTTGGTCAAGGCCCAGTTTCTCCCAGATGATGAAATTAGAAACTCTTGGCTTCATCCTCTGCTTTCTGTCTTACTTATTCCTCACCCAGAGCCTCCAGAATTGTCCATATTTCTTCCAGATTCCTTCCTATCCTCTTCATTTTGACCAGTCTAATGAAATCATCTAAACTGAAAGTATAGCTGAATTTGTTTTGTTTTGTTTTGCTTTTTGCATGAATTGGGATAAGCTAAACTGCTCTAACAAACAGACCCAAATCTATAGTGCTTAAACATAGTGGAGGTTTATTTCTTGTTTATAAAACAACCTGCTGTGGGCGTTTAGGCTGCTCTCCTCCGTATGATGATTTGGGGACGGGCTCCTTCCATCCTGAGGCTTTGCTGCCCTCTGCTCCTTTGGTGAGGCAGCATGGTCAGGATGGGCTTACCATACTCAGGTCTTGGTGGAGGAGAACATAACAGAGGGCCATTTGCCTCTTAATGATCTGGACCCAGAAGTGGCCCACATCGCTGTGGGAATGATGGAGCCAACTTAGACATGGATCAGACACTCGTCACTTGTCCAGCTCCTACCAGAAGAACATGGAATGGGCAGTCTGCAGCAAGGAGCAGTTCTGTTATTAAACAGAGTGATAGTGGCTCAGATAACCTTCGATGGACCATACATTTTAGAAGAGTTCCTTCCCCTGTTTGTACACTGTGTCATTTAGGTTGATTTTCACAACTTGCTAAGGTTAAGAAGATGAGCGGGGCAAATAAGACATTGTGGACCATATGAAGATTTTGAATCAATTTTGAGAGATTTAAGGAAAATACATGTTTTTCTGCCAAATAGGTCACGCATGCATATAGTCATACTTTCTGGGCTCAAAGCCAGGACCCGTGTTGTGTTACCTGTGTGACTTCTAACCATGCAGCCTTGGGCTGGCTGGCTTCTCAATGCATCAGATTCTTCTTCCATCAAATGGAAAGGATAATAGTGAATGCTTCACAGGTTTGCTCTGGAGAATAAGTGAGATAAGGCACACACATTGCTTTATGTTGTGAATACCTGGCACTTAGTAAGCATGCAATAAGTATTATAATGTAAGTGAAAGTCGCTCAGTCATGTCCAACTCTTTGTGACCCCATGGACCATACAATCCATGGAATTCTCCAGGCCACAATACTAGAGTGGGTAGCCTTTCCCTTCTCCAAGGTATCTTCCCAACCCAGGAATCAAACCAGGGTCTCCTACATTGCAGGTGGATTCTTTACCAACTGAGCTATCAGGGAAGCCCATTATCATAGTAATGGCAATTGTTATTAGAATTATTATTCATTCTCTCACCCACGTACATACCTGCTTTCCAGGTGTGAGCAATTTCTGGCTCTAAAAGAAAACGCTCTTGACAAATGTTAGACCTCAAAAAACAAAAACAAAAAACCTGGAAAACAAGAGCATTATTTATTTAATTTCATGCCTTCTGAGCTAGCTTTGCCTCCCGATGGTATTTCTATTTGTTCTCACGAAAGTCAATATTTTCCTGTTTCACCATTTACAGTAGATTTTTAATGTGGGGCATATAAACCGCACGTGAAGCTATTTAAATTACATTCTTCCAAGTGTGAGATCAAAATAGAAAGGAAGGTATGAGCCTGCGCCATGGCTCATACGAGTGAGTGGTGGAAACGCCCGTAGTGGCGCTTCTGCAGAAGCCAGAAGTAAGTAGGGAGGACATGTTTGATAATTAGAGGCTCCAGAATCGGGCTCTCAGGCAAGGGGTCAGATTCATGAGGACACACACACTACTGGGTTAAACTCCTTGTGACGAAGGAAGAGCTCTGGCTGGTTTTATCTCAGTGTACAGAAGTGTATTCACACTTCTCCTTCCTGTTCTCTCAATCAGTCCTCCTGAGACTTGATGCACCATATCTAATTCTTCATAAATCAGCTAAACTTTAGAGTGATATTGACAGCGGCTTTGCTGACCCCATTGTTTTCCGTCAAGAGTTTTATTCGGCTTCAAAACAATTTGCCGTGAACGCCCTTGTTTGCTTGCTACACAGGTCTTTGTTTGGGCTGAAAACTTTGATTTATAACTGCAAATAATTGATGGCTCTGGGGTAAGGGGACCATAGCTCACGCTCCTCCTCTTTCAACCTTCCTTTGCCCAGAAATCCATGTTGTGGCACATTCTCAAGGGAACAGAGCTGGGGAATTTTCCATATACCCAATGGGAGGCCATTCATCACGATGAGGAGCGTGTCTGTGAAAGGAAAGGAAACAAAAGTCAGGCCACCCCAAGATGCTTATCAAAAGCCTAGATGTGAAAGCTGATGTATTCGTTGTGGGGCATTTATGAAGAAAACCAAGCTATCTTGTGAACCAGATACACTTGCTACTCCAAAAGTGAAATTTGATATTAGTACTTCAGATTATTAATATTGAGAAGCCTCTTCAGAGCCCCTGACAGGTTGCTTGGTCGCTGACTGCAGAGCATTTGGAAGCTCTTTTTAAGTGGCACAGTCTTTTTTCTAACAATGGAAAAGGAAAAAGAATACAGATGTTTTTGTTTCGTTCTGTTTTTGATAGCCTCATAGCTTGCAGGACCTGTCATTCTAGAACTTGCTGAATTTGAGGCTGTGTTCCCTCCTCACCCTTTAGGTTTACTAGTTCAAAAAGGGTCAATGAAACTTTCTAAACTGCACCTTTCTTTAGGATGCAAAAATTGATACTAAGTTTCTGAAAGTAATTTGAGATTCTTCTCAAGGACTGGAAAGAGCCAGTCCTTGAGAGTGAGCCANCCTCATAGCTTGCAGGACCTGTCATTCTAGAACTTGCTGAATTTGAGGCTGTGTTCCCTCCTCACCCTTTAGGTTTACTAGTTCAAAAAGGGTCAATGAAACTTTCTAAACTGCACCTTTCTTTAGGATGCAAAAATTGATACTAAGTTTCTGAAAGTAATTTGAGATTCTTCTCAAGGACTGGAAAGAGCCAGTCCTTGAGAGTGAGCCATTATTTTTTCATATTCATTGTGAAGATATCAGACTCTGTAATTTATTTTCAATTTATTTTGTTTTTTTCCTCCATAAAAATTACCTTGCCAGCTAAAGATATATCAGGATATTTCAATAGCCTACTGAGAAAAAAATTACATACACACTTTTACAAATGAGTTATACTTCCAATATTAGAGTAACACATCACTAGATGCAGGAAACTTTAGGCGATTTATTTACACAAAGTGTTTCCATGATTGAGAATGTTAATCCATCAAGGAAAAATAAAGGAAGTAACAAAGAAAACCAAAGAGAATTGTAAGCTGAGGGGAACTGGATCATATCCTACAAAACATCCCGAATTATGACAAGAGCTGTGTTGAAATGTCAGTATTGCTTAATATCAATTACTATATTTACTAAGTAAACAGCTCTTACCATTGAAGTGGCATTGAAAATGGTCTGAGACAAGCATGTCACGGTGCATTTTTTCATGCACCTATTGACATAGGATTATTTGAAGTAATTTGCTTTCTTTTGCATTGTTTTATCTCAGTGAAATTCAGCGATATCAATTCTTTCCTTGGAAGAAAAGGCAAGAACAATTCATTTCTTCCTCTTTAAAGGGGTCTGAACTGATAAATAATCCCCACATGAATGACAGTAAAGTCAAAATGGAAGCAGTGCTTTTCATAGATTGTATTCCTTGTTAAATCAGAATCCTTTGAAATGAATGAAAAGACATTCCCCAGATGTTGGTACTCAGAGCCCCATGCAGTGACACAAGAATCAATGGGTCTTGGAGAACAATCCCATACCATTGACCATATATGAGATGTATCAGACTTCAATCCATATCATTCTGATATGACTTATCAGAAAAATATTCATTAACAAAATGACAGAAAGCGGTAATTTAAATCCATAGTTAATCTGAATGAAAGCACAAAATAATACAGACATAGGACAACTGTGAAGAATTAAAAATCTATTTTCTTGACGGGGATGGGAGACAAATTTTGCAATAGGTTATCATTGGAAACAACTTGGGACCTTGGCTTATCACCAGAAAGAACTTCGAGATAAAACCCCAATACAGATAAGAAGCCTGTACTGCAGCGTTTTTTAGTTCTTTCTTGGGAAAAATAAGTATCTGAAGAAAGATTCCAATAGGGGATATTAAACCTCTCCAAACTTCTGATATTTGTTCTTAGTTTTAACAACTCTGCATTTCAAAACCAAAATTTACTTGTTTTGTACAAGTGGCTTTTTTTTTCAATATTCTTTTTTAAAAAAATTTTAATGAAATATAGTTTGTTTAAAATGTATTTCTTTCTAGTGTACAACAAAGTGAATCAGTTATACATGTACATATGTGTACTCTTTTTTAGATTATGTTCCCTAGAGGCCGTTACAGAGCATTCAGTAGAGTTGCGTGTGCTGTATAGTAGGTCCCTATTAAAAAAGCTACTTTATGTACAGTGGTGTGTACACGTGTCAACCCCAGTCTCCTGGTTCATCCCTAGCCCTCCTCTCTCTGGGCAACCACAGTTTGTTTTCTGCGTCTGTGACTCCCTTTCTGTTTTGTAAATAAGTTCATTTGTCTTTACAAGTGTTCTAATTTTAAGACAACATAATATTCTGGACGTTTTCCCATTCGCCCACCTTCCTGTTGTCTAATGTTGTCATATAGTGAGGATGTTTTGTCCTGGGGGATAAGATTTTTTGTTGGACTTTGGAAGCATAGCTCCTTAATACAGAGTTAATGAATCTCATCTCACTTGGTGTATGAACAGGTTAAATTAGGCTGAAATAAAATATTCATGGTACTGAGGAAACAGAAATGGCCCCCAAATAAAGTGTAACATTGTAGCCATAAGCAGAGAAGAATTTCAGAAACAGCGGATATGAACTTAAAAGAGTAATTGCTCTGTGGTGTATCACAGCAAGCATCTCTTGTTCAAACTCACGCTCCATTTTTCACGTAGGGGAAAGAGACGATTTCCTTCAAGAAATGTCTAGAATAATCCGTGATCTCAAGAATTCTACATACGTATTCTTAAAATAAAATATGAAGCCTATTGGCTGTCTTCCAGAAAAGCTGAACTGGGGTAAAGGACATAATGACCAGTCATAACTTAGCGTGCAATTATTTAATTGGGGGATGGATTTTTCTACCACTGTCCCTGGCAGTAGCTGCCATTTGATCCTGAGGCTTGGATGAAATGCTTCATCAGTAGTGCCTATTTAAGGACCTTCGTGGAACAACAAGTCGGTCCCCTGGGCAAGTCCATGCCAACCGCAATAAAGAGCACTGTGGGAGTGAGTGAGAGGCCGTGTTTTGCTAGACATACAGCCCTGAAGGCACATGGATGCCTTCTGGATGCTTCCTGAGCTCTGAGTGTGCACGGTCTCCTGAAGGCAAAGGCTGGAAGCCGAACTCAGTGTGTCCGTGGATTTTATGGTTTCCTTAGGAAAATGAATTCTCAAGTTCCAGTCCTCTTTCCAAGCACAGGTAAGTCTTTGGAGAGCAGGAGAAGTGTCCACAAACTGACAAGCCTTTCTTTTCCAGCACATAATTGCTCCCAAACCAGACCTTGAGCTGGACAGCTCGTGGCTTTATGCCTACTACAGAATCCACCATCTGCTTCACACGGGGTAGATATAAATTTTATAGACTTCGCAATTATTTAGTTGGTTTTAGTTTGGTTAGGTTTTTTNTTCTTAAAATAAAATATGAAGCCTATTGGCTGTCTTCCAGAAAAGCTGAACTGGGGTAAAGGACATAATAACCAGTCATAACTTAGCATGCAATTATTTAATTGGGGGATGGATTTTTCTACCACTGTCCCTGGCAGTAGCTGCCCTTTGATCCTGAGGCTTGGATGAAATGCTTCATCAGTAGTGCCTATTTAAGGACCTTCATGGAACAACAAGTCGGTCCCCTGGGCAAGTCCATGCCAATCGCAATAAAGAGCACTGTGGGAGTGAGTGAGAGGCCGTGTTTTGCTAGACATACAGCCCTGAAGGCACATGGATGCCTTCTGGATGCTTCCTGAGCTCTGAGTGTGCACGGTCTCCTGAAGGCAAAGGCTGGAAGCCGAACTCAGTGTGTCCGTGGATTTTATGGTTTCNCGCAATAAAGAGCACTGTGGGAGTGAGTGAGAGGCCGTGTTTTGCTAGACATACAGCCCTGAAGGCACATGGATGCCTTCTGGATGCTTCCTGAGCTCTGAGCGTGCACAGTCTCCTGAAGGCAAAGGCTAGAAGCCGAACTCAGTGTGTCCGTGGATTTTGTGGTTTCCTTAGGAAAATGAATTCTCAAGTTCCAGTCCTCTTTCCAAGCACAGTCTTTGGAGAGCAGGAGAAGTGTCCAGAAACTGTGACAAGCCTTTCTTTTCCAGCACATAATTGCTCCCAAACCAGACCTTGAGCTGGACAGCTCGTGGCTTTATGCCTACTACAGAATCCACCATCTGCTTCACACGGGGTAGATATAAATTTTATAGACTTCGCAATTATCATTTAGTTGGTTTTAGTTTGGTTAGGTTTTTTTTCTCTCAGATACTCTCTGAGCAGTCATAGACAGAATGCCCATAGCAAAGGAGGACTGGAATATTTGGAAAGTGGGCACTAAAAGGCATGCATCACATTAAAACAGTTGAATACGTTTAAAGGCATCCTGGAAATCGAAATCTGAACATCTGTACAGAAAAAAAGGCAAAAAATAGAATCTGTTGTTGCTACTCTCAATAGCGTGTAAAAAGCCACGGAAAAAGGTTTAATTGGGGGTTTATTTTTCCCTCTGTGATACTGTGATCATATTGGTATGGTCTGCATATTCTGCAAGTTATGTCAAAATTGATTAAAAAAATCCGTCCTGCAATGAGGTTGAATCAGAAGACACTGCATGGAGATTTATTTGCAGGATCTGGGGATGTGTTTGAGCAAGCTGTTTCACTCAAATTAAGAAACCAATTGCAGCCCGATGTTCTTTTACAGACTTCTAGTATTTGGATAATTGAATGGCTGTGCCCTGCCTCACTGTAGCTTAGGAGGCATCTTTCTGAGATTGGGGAAAAGTGGAAACAAGTGCTTTTACAGCCAGGCTCCTGGAATCTGCTGACTAGGCACTTAGAGAGGAGGCAGTCTTGCCGGTTGCTTTAAAAAGTTCACAGAATCTTTCCCATCTGTTAAGTGGCAGGAAAAAAGTATCCAGCCGAAAAGGTTGCAAACTGTGGTGATGTTTGAGCTCTTCTGAGAACAGGATCGCAAAGCAAATACTCCAAATGTGGTTTCTTTTTGTTTCATATAGGATGTTCTGTTTGTTCAGTTCTTTGCCCAAGATCCTTTATTAAAAAAAAAAATAAATAAATGAGGCTCTTTTCCCAAATAAAGTGTCTCTATGCTGCTAATTTGTAAGCAGGCGTTCCCTGAGAATTCAGAGAACATTGAAGTGAAGACTAGTTGTCTACCATTTTACTTTCGATGCCGTGTCTAAAACCACATCGCCCTGCATGTGGGGAAGAGACGCAAACTCTGAGCTCTCTAGCCTACCCCTCACCAGTAAGAGCAGGCTGTTACCTGGAAATTGGAATCTTTGACTCACATCATGAGCTTCCTCCTTTTTTTTCCCCCAGAAAAGAATGCTAGCCAGCATTTACAGTTGTGCAGAAGTTCTCTGAATGCCTTCGTATTTATGGTGAAATATATCTCTAAGAAGCCTGTTGCCCTGCTCTGAACGAGAACTTCTTGTCGCAGTGGACACGCTCTTCCGCATGATTCTGGCTTCCTTTTCTATTAGCTTTCAGTTGTTTCATTTTCAGTTACGTGATCTGGCACTACTTAAAGCTCTGGTTTTTCTCCTTCTACTCAAGTAACTGGGTTGGGATTGTTTGTTGCTGTTGTTTAATTTTTATTGGCGGAAGTCAGGAGTGATCCTTCTCAGGACCTGCGGTGAACATGGAGCTTGTAATTCATTGCCACGGTGTTAGAGAGAGAGACTGGAATCTGGACTCTGCCCATGCCCAGCCTTACCCTGGGACTGCAGTGTCCGCAGGGCACAGGCCTCCTGCTTGCTCCCACGCGTCCCCTCACTGTCCTTCTCGCCCAGTGCCCTCCCTGTGGTTCTGGTGGGGTGCGGGTGTGNGTGTTAGAGAGAGAGACTGGAATCTGGACTCTGCCCATGCCCAGCCTTACCCTGGGACTGCAGTGTCCGCAGGGCACAGGCCTCCTGCTTGCTCCCACGCGTCCCCTCACTGTCCTTCTCGCCCAGTGCCCTCCCTGTGGTTCTGGTGGGGTGCGGGTGTGTTCAGAGCAGTTTCTCAAACTCCAGTGTGCATCCACATCACCTGAGGGTCTTGTTTACATGCAGTCTGTGATGCGTCCAGGTTGAGGGGAGCCCGCGGTCCTTATTCCGAGAAAACACCCCCAGACATCAGTGTTCCTGGGCTGTGGGCGGCAGTGGTGCAGGATGCCCCCAGCATGAGCAAGCAGGCTGTCTGTGAATCTGCCCAGAACTCGGGGATGGGAGCGAGAGGAGAGGGGCCCTTAGCTGACATCAGCCACCTGCCCTGCTAAGTCAGTGTGGAAGGTTCCTGATCTTTTGCGTGAGTGTGTGTGAGAACATGTTTTTCTTTCTTTTAATTTATTTATTTTAATTGGAGGCTAATTACTTTACAATATTGTAGTGGTTTTTGCCATACATTCACATGACTCAGCCACAGGTGTCCACCCTTCCACTTCCCTCCCCATCCCATCCCTCAGGGTCATTCCAGTGCACCAGCCCCAAGCACCCTGTCTCGTGCATCGAACCTGGACCGACAATCTAGTTCACATATGATAATATACATGTTTCAATGCTATTCTCTCAGATTTTTTCTTTTTCTTTTTAATGGGAGGACACGACTGAGCGACTGAACTGAACTGAATTGCTTCACAACGTTGTGTTGATTTCTGCCATTCAGTTCAGTCACCCAGTCGTGTCCAGCTCTTTGCAGCCCTGTGGACTTCAGCAGGACAAGGAAGCCTGGCCATACATCTGCGCAGATGGTCCCCGATCTTTACTCAATACCTGGCTTGAGAGACAGATGTGTAAAATAAACTATGAACCGCGACTGAGTGTGTTAAACAAATGGCAGTTGCCCTCAGGGGAGGGAACGGCTTTGCAGCTGTGGGTCGGGCGAAAGACTCCTGCACTGATGAGGTAGGAAGGGACCTGTTCAGAGGTGTAGAGACATGACCCAGCGTGTGTCAGAGGGAGCTTACGGTTCCTGGGGTGGGCGCCACGTGTGAGAAGGCCAGCAAATGCAGCTCAAAGTCACTTAAATAAAATAAAGTCCCTCGTATGCCAGGCGTTTCATGCTGATTAATTCTAGTCTCACAACAAGCCTGAAGGGAGTTAGTGTTTTCCCATTTTGCAGATAAAGAAAGTGTGGTTCAGGGAGATTATGGAACTCCTGGGCAGATGCACAGCTTGTTGCAGGCTGGTCTGGGTTTCAAGCCCAGATCTCCACGACACCAGAGCCCTATCTGTTTCCCCGCCAAGCTGGGGGAAGTTAGCAGAGGCCAGATCACCAAGAACCTTATAAACTGGCTAAGGAGAGTGAGCCGGCCCCTCGGAGCAGTGGAGAACCTCAAAAGACTTCTATGTAGAGGGATGGTGTTTGGATGTTTGAAAGATTATTCTGGAAGCCCTATGGAGGATAAATGTAAAGGGGCTTGTGGAAATAGATGAGAAATTGATGGCTATTAAGCACCCAGAATTTTCAGGCCATGGGTGCTCTAGGGAAACATGAATTCATGAAATTCAAGGTCTTACCATCTAGTCTAGGAGAAAAACTTACATATATGAAATAATATGCCAGATACAGGATCTGAAAGTACTGCAAGTTCAGACTTGCCTTGAGCGCATAGAGTGTCCGGGGAGCGTACCTGTGGGTAAATGATCTTGTCCGAAAGCAGGAGGGAAAGAGGGTGGAACTCTGCAATTCTAAAGACCTGATACCTTAAGATCCACTCACTGAGTGACCTAAATCCAGTTGAATCTTCACACACCCATACTGTTGGTTGTCTGCTTATGGGCTATTTCGTGCTGTTTCTCAACCTTTCCACTGTTCATTTCACTAACCTCTATTTGAAATTCTTCCCCAAAGGCTGCCTGTTCCATATCTAGGGATAAACAGCACGTGCAGTGTGTATCTGCTGTGTGCGCTCAGTCGTGTCTGACACTTTGCAGTCCGTGGACTGTAGCCTGCCAGGCTCCTTTGTCCATGGGATTTTCCAGGCAGGAATACTGGAATGGGGTGCCATTTCCTGCTCCAGGGGGCCTTCCCGACCCAGGGACAGAGCCCATATCTCGAGTCTCAGGTTGCATCGGCAGACGGATTCCTTACCACTAGTGCCACCTGGGAAGCCCGGACTGTATGGATAATCATCAAAGAACAGTCATTTCTGGAGCACCCACTTCATTCTGGGCAAATAGCAAAACTGCTGTGGAGAAATCCCACGAGCAAGGTAATGTCACTCTCTCTTTACAAAGGAGGAAAGAGTTAGTGAACTTGCTCGGGGCACAGAGCTGGTGAGAGGCAGGATGCTAGCCAAGGCCTCCCCGGCCGCGGTCTCGGCATCTTACCCTTGGCAGCACTGCCTCCCTTGCATCCCACGTTCCAAAACTGTTTCACTTGCTCAAAGTGTTTTTCCTGCTGCTAATGCTGGAGAGGAAACTACAGGGCTCGTCATGTTGTTGGACCAATGAGAAAAGACAGACTGGGGAAATAGGAGGATCGTCCCAAGATCAACGGCTGCTCTTCCCCCGTCTCCTGGCCTCTGGTCCTTCGCTGGTCTCCAGGCCTCATCCCAAACGTGGCTATATGTAACAGGAGCCTGGAACTTCCTGAAAAGTCCCAATGCCTGGCTTTGAAAAATATGGATGCCTGCGTTGACATTCTGCTTCACTTGGTATAGAGTGGCTTGGAATTTCTGAAGCTCTTTACATGATTCTGGCATGCAGTAGAGTTTGGGGACCGCTGTCAGTAGCTTTTGAGACAGTTAGGGTTTGAGATTGGTGTACAGCAATGGTTCTTAAAGTGTAGTCCCTGCACGAGCAGCGTCAGTACCACTTGAAAGTTATTAAAATGCGAATTTTTGAATTCCATACCAGACAAGTATATCAGAAACTCTGAGCGTAGGTCCAAAAATCTGTGTTTTAACAAGCTTTCCAAGTGTTTTCGATGCAAGCCAACCACCCCCTTGGCTGTACTTCCTCCCAACAGGTTTATGGTGTGGAGCATGCTGACCAGCTGTCTGCTATTTTTACTGAGGCCAGAGCTCAGGGGAAATATATTTAAACCCAAATGACAGTACAAGGTATTCAGATTCGTATTAAAGATGGATTTCCTGGTAGTGTAAGTTGCCAGCCGCAGGAATAAAGAACCGAGGGAGGATTTTGGAATCTTTCTGGGGGTGGCCAGAGTACTGCACCATCAAAAAGCGAAAAAAGGAAAACGAAAAAACTGTCCTCTGGAGAAAAATGAAAGCAGTAAGTACTGTCATCTGACTTCAGTCATTTGTGGCCCTTCCTTCCTGTGCTTTGAAGTCAGCGGGGATGTATTCTTAATGGGGAAAATCTCAGAGCAGTTGAAATCTGCATCTTCCCCAAAGCTCCGCGCTGATGGCAGAAAGCAGGCACTCCCTGCCTGCCTGAGAAGGGTAGGGCTGGGTCATGGTCAGCAAAGTGACTTCTCCCCTGACTCCTGCCCATTACTGGGCCACTTAATTGGCGTCATTTCCCTGCCTCCGCAATTATTTTCTTCAACATTATAATTTTAAGTAACTCAGTATATTAGCCTATTTCCCTAATGCCCTTTGTTGCATGTTCATTCAAGTGTGGCTGGTTTTTGTCATATTTTTCAAGTATTTCCCTCTGGGCTTAGTATCTGCTTGAGTTCTGTTCTGTTGGGTCTTTGGACAATGGTCTATGAAAGAATTAAGAGTCCAGCATGTTGGGGTGAGAAAGATGTTAATGGGATACAACTGTTTACACTGAGGACGCTTTGTAGCCCCAGGATGGGAGGGAGAGCTGGAAATATTCATGCAAGACTGGGTACCTTTGGAAGAATTAAGGGAAATCATATCTAAATTTATTGCACAGATTCAAAAGATCCAGCTGTTTGACATTAGTCATTAGTCACCAATCCTAAGACGCTTTAAAATAGTAATATGTGCAAAACATTCCCTTATGTATTATTATTTATTTTTAGTTGTACCATCAGCCAATCACTGCCTTTGAGTTTTGATTTGGACCTCATTTGCCTTTTTCTGTTTCTAACACATCATGAAGAACCTATGTCTAAAACTGTAGCAAAAATGCTGAGGGAAGGAGGCAGAGAGGGTGGGGAGAAGGGCAGCTTAACTGTTTTTACCTGGGCTGGTGGGTGTCTCACCTTCTAGTATCTCAAGATGATTAATCGAGGGGTGACTCTGCCTCTTGACTATCCAACAGTTGAAGACCCTGGGGAAGACGAATCTATTCACAGAGAAGACGTTGTCAAAAGAAAATAGACCCCTCAGAAGGAGAAAGGCTCGGTTACTGTTTCAGCTAAGAAGTGAGATGAGATATGAAGCCATGTTGTATTTCACGTTACCTGAAACCTCTCAGATAACTGAATAAGGAGACACAGACAAGCCTTTATTACTAGCAGCAGAGAATAAGAGCTATGTCTCACCACATTTCAGTGACCTTGCTGTGTGAGTTGTTTCTTCCAGTTCTTTGGAGTGATTTAACTGAAAAAGGTGCAAGTGGTCTGAAAGGTAGAGGAAGAGCAAGCCATCAGTGACAACGCGGTGAGGATTCTGTCCACATCGTATTTCCATGTGTGTACTGTTAGTCAAAGACCACCTGGAACAAGCCAGTATGTGGCCTGGGAGACAATACACTGGGACGTCATGGAGATCAACCAGAGACCACCCTCCACAGTTTAAACCGGAGACACTGAAAGAAGTGAAAGGAAAAGAAGATAGGTTAGAATGGAAGTAAAGCCCAAGTATATCCCCAGGCACTAAACAAGAGACTAAATAGTTAATAATACTGCATTATATATTGGATTGGCCAAAACGTTTGTTCAGTTTTTCTGTAAGATGGCTCTCATATTGCCTAGTAATTTTAACTTCATTCGAAACAACTTTGTTAGATTGTTTTGTAACAGCTGTCATATCGGCATGCATTAAAAAAAAACTTATCAAAATTGGTGAATTTTGTGTAGCCATATCTATTTTCAAGATGGAAGAGTAAAAGTAACATTTGGAGTATCAGTTCAGTTCAGCCGCTCAATCATGTCCGACTCTTTGCAACCCCATGAATCGCAGCACGCCACGCCTCCCTGTCCATCACCAACTCCTGGAGATCATTCAGACTCACATCCATCGAGCTGGTGATGCCATCCAGCCATCTCATCCTCTGTCATCCCCTTTTCCTCCTGCCCCCAATCCCTCCCAGCATCAGAGTCTTTTCCATTTGAAGTATAGTATGCTTTTTTATTTCAAGGAAAGTAAAAACACAACTGAAACACCAAAAAAACATTTCTCCAGTGTATGGAGAAGGTGCTGTGACTGATCGCACATATCAAAACTAGTTTGCAAAGTTTCCTGCTGGAGATTTCTCCCTGGACCATGCTCCCTGGTCGGGTAGACAAGTTGAAGTTGATAGAGATCAAATCAAGACATTAATTGAGAACAATCAACATTACGCCACTTGGGAGATAGCCAACATACTCAAAATATCCAAACCAAGTATCGAAAATCCTTTCCAGCAAGTTGGTATGTTAATCGCTTTGATGTTTGGATTCCACATAAGTTAAGTGAATAAAACCTTCTTGATTGTATTTCCACATGCAATTCTTTACTTAAACATGAGGGAGACCTTCCATTTTTAAAACAAATTGTGATGGTCGATGAAAAGTGGAGACTGTGCAATAAAGTGGGACGGAAGAGATCGTGGAGCAAATGCCATGAGCCACCGCTGACCAGAGGCTGGCCTCCAGCCAAAGATGGTGACGCCATGCGCACGGTGGGACTGGGAGGGAGTCCTCTATTACAAGCTCTTTCCAGAAAAGCAAATGATTAATTCCCCCCAATACTACTCCCCGCTAGATGACTGAAAGCAGCGTTCGATGAAAGCATCCTGAAGGAGTCGACAGAAAGCGCATCAGCTTCCGCCAGGACCACACAAGGCTGCAGGTTTCTCTGATGACTGTGTGCCTCGGCTGCAAGGCTCTGGTCCATCCGCCTCGTTCACCAGACACTGCACCCTCAGATGTCCTTTCCTTTCGGTCTCTACAACATACTCTTAATGGAACAATTTCAGTGCCCTGGAAGACAGTAAAAGGCACCTGGAGCAGTTCTTCGCTCAAAATGATAAAATGTGAAGATCTCTGGGAAGATGGGAGTATGAAGTTGCCTGAACAATGGCAGAACATAATGGAGCAAAACAGTGAATACATGGTTCAATAAAATTCTTAGTGAAAATGAAAAATGTGTCTTTTATTTTTACTTAAAAACCTGAGGGAACTTTTTTGCCAATCTAATACTTGATGCTGCTAACAGAGTAGACCTTAAATGTTCTCGCTACAAAAAAGAAATGATAATTATGTGATGGGATGAAGGTAGCAGCCAGCACTGTTTAATATGATATCATTTTGCAACATACGAATGTATCAATCGACATACATTGTGGTGTATGTCAATTATATCTCAAGAAAGCTAGAAAAAAATTTTTTTAAAGAGAGTAACAGTTCACTCAGACTCACGTCCATTGAGTCAGTGATGCCATCCAGCCATCTCATCCTCTGTCGTCCCCTTCTCCTCCTGCCCCCAATCCCTCCCAGCATCAGAGTCTTTTCCAATGAGTCAGCTCTTCCCATGAGGTGGCCAAAGTACTGGAGCTTCAGCTTCAGCATCATTCCTTCCAAGGAAATCCCCAGGGCTGATCTCCTTCAGAATAGACTGGATCTCCTTGTAGTCCAAGGGACTCTCAAGAGTCTTCTCCAACACCACAGTTCAAAAGCATCAATTCTTTGGCGCTCAGCCTTCTTTACAGTCCAACTCTTACATCTATACATGACTACTGGAAAAACCATAGCCTTCACTAGACGAACCTTTGTTGGCAAAGTAATGTCTCTGCTCTTCAATATGCTATCTAGGTTGGAGCTGGTGATGGACAGGGAGGCCTGGAGTGCTGTAATTCATGGGGTCGCAAAGAGTCGGACACGACTGAGCAACTGAACTGAACAGGAAAACATGTAGGGTGTTCCTTGAATGTTTTAAGTAGTAGAATGACTTCAATAGCAGCTTCGATTTCACTAAAGTTTTATATGAAAATATCTGCAGTTAAAAGTAGTGTCCAGCTCTGCATGAAAGCAAGTTACTTGATGGAGGGCAGTGCTGGCTCACTCCTGGCACCCCCCAGGGCCCCCCCAGGGTCCCCTCCACCCTCCACCCTGCCACCAGCCAAGCTCCACTCCTTCTGTGCGCCCCTTTTAGGCTCAGCTTCACACCCAAGCTCAGCTCGTAGATGCTTCCCCTTCTGGGAAGTGTATTTTCCCACATTTAAGCTCCTCCACATCTTACCCTTACTCATGAAGTCATGAGTTTTGAGTATACGCTGCATGTCAAGCCTGGGTTGACTCCACAGGGATGAAACAGTAGTCCCTGCTCTTGGCTTGCTCACAGCCCTTTGGAGATTTTGACATGGAAATAACCAGTCCGTGGTACCAGGGAAGTGCAGCTGATTTTTGTCTGTTGGCTCTCCTTTTAANGAGAAGACTCTTGAGAGTCCCTTGAACTGCAAGAAGCTCTAACCAGTCCATTCTAATGGAGATAAGCCCTGGGTGTTCATTGGAAGGACTGATGCTAAAGCTGAAACTCCAGTACTTTGGCCACCTCATGTAAAGAGTTGACTTATTGGAAAAGACTCTGATGCTGGGATTGGTTGTGGGCAGGAGGATAAGGGGACAACAGAGGATGAGATGACTGGATGGCATCACCAACTCGATGGACATGAGTTTGGTTAAACTCTGGGAGTTGGTGATGGACAGGGAGGCCTGGTGCGCTGCGATTCATGGGATCACAAAGAGTTGGAAACAACTGAGTGCCTGAACTGAACTGAACTGAAGCGGAGAATTGGATTTCTAGACTGTTTTTTATGCAGAGCAATTCTACTAAAGCTGCTACATAGCAGCTCCTTTTGCCATCCTTTCACTCTCAGAATAATAATAAACCACAACCACAGCCAACTTCAAGAAACATCTTAATCTCTCAGATAAAGGATTCAGCCCCTCTTAGCAGCTGACAGTATTCCAGAACTGGGAAAGACTAGAGATCTCTTCAAGAAAATTAGACATACCGACTTAGTGCAAGCGGCTGCAACAGCCGGGCAGGCCGGCGCACTCAGCACAGCTGAGAGGAGCTACCCCACGTCGGAGGACAGAGACAGAGGATGAGAGTGCCGGGCTGTAACCGCGCAGGAACAGCTGAGAGGAGCCACCCCACTTCCCACTCAACACAGCCGAGAGGACCTACCCCATGTTGGAGGACAGAGACAGTGGTTGAGAGTGCCAGGCTGTGACGGTGCAGGAACAGCTGAGAGGAGCCACCCCACTTCCCACTCAACACAGCCGAGAGGACCTACCCCATATTGGAGGACAGAGACAGTGGCTGAGAGTGCCAGGCTGTGACGGTGCAGGAACAGCTGAGAGGAGCCACCCCACGTCCGAGGTCAGGGTCGGGGGCTAGGAGGAGCCATCCCATGTCCGGGGCCAGGGTCGGGGCTGGGAAGAGCCATTGATTGATTAGCACTCAGCACAGGTGGCTGCGACGACTGACGCAATCAATGCGGCCGAGAGGAGTTACCCCACATCCAAGGTCGAGGCAGCGGCCGAGAGTGCTGGGCTGTGATGGCACAGGAACAGCCAGGAGGAGCCACCCCGCATCCGAGGTCAGGGTCGGGGACTGGGAGGATTAACCCCCATCCAAGGAGCAGTGGCTGTGCTGGCATGGGAGGGCCTGGAGGAGCTGTTCCACATTGAGGGTCGGGAGGGGTAGCAGTGAGGAGACTCCCTTCCTCCAGGGTAGGGAGTGGAGGCTGCACTTTGCTGGGGCAGCCGTGAAGAGATACCCTACTCAAGAGAGAAGAAATCCAGCTCCACCCACCAGAACTCCAAAAGAAGCTTCCCTAACCAAGAAATCTTGACAAGCCACTGATACAACCCTGCCTACAGGGAGGACTCTCCATAATAAAGAGAACTCCACAAATTCCTAGAATATAGAAAGGCCACAACAAACACAGCAATACAATCAAGATGAAGAGACCGAGGAATACCCAGGAGGGAAAGGAACAGGAGAAATGCCCACCAAACTAAACAAAAGAGGAAGAGATAGGGAATCTACCTGAGAAAGAATTCAGAATATTGATAGTGAAAATGATCCAAAATCTTGAAATCAAAATGGAATCACAGATAAATAATCTGGAGACAAGGATTGAGAAGATGCAAGAAAGGTTTAACAAGGACCTAGAAGAAATAAAAAAGCATCAATATATAATGAATAATGCAATAAATGAGATCAGAAACACTCTGGAGGCAACAAATAGTAGAATAATTGAGGCAGAAGATAGGATTACTGAAATAGAAGATAGAATGGTAGAAATAAATGAATCAGAGAGGAAAAAAGAAAAAACGAATTAAAAGAAATGAGGACAATCTCAGAGCCCTCCAGGACAATATGAAACACTCCAACATTCGAATTATAGGAGTTCCAGAAGAAGACAAAAAGACCATGAGACAATACTTGAGGAGATAATAGTTGAAAACNAAACATGAGGGAGACCTTCCATTTTTAAAACAAATTGTGATGGTCGATGAAAAGTGGAGACTGTGCAATAAAGTGGGACGGAAGAGATCGTGGAGCAAATGCCATGAGCCACCGCTGACCAGAGGCCGGCCTCCAGCCAAAGATGGTGACGCCATGCGCACGGTGGGACTGGGAGGGAGTCCTCTATTACAAGCTCTTTCCAGAAAAGCAAATGATTAATTCCCCCCAATACTACTCCCCGCTAGATGACTGAAAGCAGCGTTCGATGAAAGCATCCTGAAGGAGTCGACAGAAAGCGCATCAGCTTCTGCCAGGACCACACAAGGCTGCAGGTTTCTCTGATGACTGTGTGCCTCGGCTGCAAGGCTCTGGTCCATCCGCCTCGTTCACCAGACACTGCACCCTCAGATGTCCTTTCCTTTCGGTCTCTACAACATACTCTTAATGGAACAATTTCAGTGCCCTGGAAGACAGTAAAAGGCACCTGGAGCAGTTCTTCGCTCAAAATGATAAAATGTGAAGATCTCTGGGAAGATGGGAGTATGAAGTTGCCTGAACAATGGCAGAACATAATGGAGCAAAACAGTGAATACATGGTTCAATAAAATTCTTAGTGAAAATGAAAAATGTGTCTTTTATTTTTACTTAAAAACCTGAGGGAACTTTTTTGCCAATCTAATACTTGATGCTGCTAACAGAGTAGACCTTAAATGTTCTCGCTACAAAAAAGAAATGATAATTATGTGATGGGATGAAGGTAGCAGCCAGCACTGTTTAATATGATATCATTTTGCAACATACGAATGTATCAATCGACATACATTGTGGTGTATGTCAATTATATCTCAAGAAAGCTAGAAAAAAATTTTTTTAAAGAGAGTAACAGTTCACTCAGACTCACGTCCATTGAGTCAGTGATGCCATCCAGCCATCTCATCCTCTGTCGTCCCCTTCTCCTCCTGCCCCCAATCCCTCCCAGCATCAGAGTCTTTTCCAATGAGTCAGCTCTTCCCATGAGGTGGCCAAAGTACTGGAGCTTCAGCTTCAGCATCATTCCTTCCAAGGAAATCCCCAGGGCTGATCTCCTTCAGAATAGACTGGATCTCCTTGTAGTCCAAGGGACTCTCAAGAGTCTTCTCCAACACCACAGTTCAAAAGCATCAATTGTTTGGCGCTCAGCCTTCTTTACAGTCCAACTCTTACATCTATACATGACTACTGGAAAAACCATAGCCTTCACTAGACGAACCTTTGTTGGCAAAGTAATGTCTCTGCTCTTCAATATGCTATCTAGGTTGGAGCTGGTGATGGACAGGGAGGCCTGGAGTGCTGTAATTCATGGGGTCGCAAAGAGTCGGACACGACTGAGCAACTGAACTGAACAGGAAAACATGTAGGGTGTTCCTTGAATGTTTTAAGTAGTAGAATGACTTCAATAGGAGCTTCGATTTCACTAAAGTTTTATATGAAAATATCTGCAGTTAAAAGTAGTGTCCAACTCTGCATGAAAGCAAGTTACTTGATGGAGGGCAGTGCTGGCTCACTCCTGGCACCCCCCAGGGCCCCCCCAGGGTCCCCTCCACCCTCCACCCTGCCACCAGCCAAGCTCCACTCCTTCTGTGCGCCCCTTTTAGGCTCAGCTTCACACCCAAGCTCAGCTCGTAGATGCTTCCCCTTCTGGGAAGTGTATTTTCCCACATTTAAGCTCCTCCACATCTTACCCTTACTCATGAAGTCATGAGTTTTGAGTATACGCTGCATGTCAAGCCTGGGTTGACTCCACAGGGATGAAACAGTAGTCCCTGCTCTTGGCTTGCTCACAGCCCTTTGGAGATTTTGACATGGAAATAACCAGTCCGTGGTACCAGGGAAGTGCAGCTGATTTTTGTCTGTTGGCTCTCCTTTTAATAGTAAATATAATACGCATGCAGAAAAGTAGACAATGCGCATGCAGAAAAGGGCACACGTAGAGCTGGGGCTTTCACCAGGGCCCATGGGTCCTTCCAGAGGGGGCCTGAGTGTTCTGTAGAGGCTTCTGTAGGAGGGAAGCTGGAGGGGAGACCTGAGCAGTGATAGGTATTTGCAGACAGGTAAGACAGGCAGGGGAAGAGAGAGCAGGGCTTCCAGGGAGGAAATCCTTCCGGCCCACCTTCTCCAGGAAGATTTCCAGTGCTACTGCACCTCTCACTGATCACCTTCTTTTATTCACAACTAGTTACCCAAACCATAGGCCTTAACCTTTGAAGTCAGAGACCTCCAACCCACAGTCTCTCTCGAGTTAGTTTTTCTTCATGTTTATCTCTAGTCACCACCTAGATGAACTGAAGGATTCAGGGTGAGTTAGGACAACCCTACCTGTGTACCTTGGGCAAAAAGTTTCACTCAGTAGAGGTTCAGTTTCTTCACTGGAAAGGATTCCTGGGAAAAGATGAACCTGGGTCAGGACTGGCAAAATACCTGTGCGCCAGATCCGGACTTCCCACTGGTCTCTTGAATCAAGTGTTACTGGGGATGTATTTTTCCTACGTCTATGGCTGGGGTTTCCCAGGTAGCTCAGCGGGAAAGAATCTGCCTGCAGTACAGGAGACGCAGGTTGGATCCCTGAGTGGGGAAGATCCCCTGGAGAAGGAAATGACAACCCACTCCACTCTTCTTGCCTGGGAAATCCCATGGACAGAGGAGCCTGGTGGGCTACAGTTCATGGGGTCGCAAAAGAGTCAGACAGGACTGAGCAACTAAACAACAGCAAAGGCTGTTTTGGTGCCACCTGGAAGTTGCTACAGAGACTGTCTGACCCACAGAGCTGAAAATACTATCATTGTCTTGGTGGAAAAAGTTTGCTGATCACCGAATGTACATTTAGCTTGTATTTATTATTTTTGTTGTCGTTAGTCTAGATAAACCTAATTTTTAATGACTCCATTAATGCCTCCTTTTAAAAGTTTTATCCTCCTCAACACCAGCAACCTAACCCCTGCATCCAACTTAAGCTGTACACCTTCATTTTACTAGGCTCATTGCTTGAGGAATTTTTAAAAAATGTTTTCCTCTAAGACATTTCAGAAGCTACAAGCCTATTAGCATCTCTGCTTTGAGTAACTAGAAGGTCAGCCCCTTGTAAGCAGTGGCTGAGGTCCATTCGCTGCTGCAGCTTCCGTGCTTGGCTGTGGGTCCAGCTCAAGGGGAGCTGAGCAAGAATGACTGTGCAGGCGCAGTGATTAAGTGGTCCTCGTGACACGAGCCCACGTGTGCAAAAAGGAAAACAGCAGCGGAACAGGTAGGCACTCCTCGAGATCCTTGGTTTAAACAAACAAACAAAACGGTTCAGCTGTCAGGGACACCAAGTGAAATTGCCCCTGCCTCGGTCACCTTTGCTGCACTCTTGGTCAAGGTCATTATCACCTGTTCAGCCTTGCTTCAGGGGAAATGTCGACCTACTGCAGACACTAAGTTTCTTGTGTGACGTTGGGTAAAGGCGAGGGCTAGACTGCCAAGGACAAGCTTTCAAAGGAAATATATTAATCTAACAGGGTATGAACAGGCTAAGTGAAGTGTTCCTGTATAATAGAAAAGAAAACTTAGCAGGGGAAAAAGTTCATCTGAATAATACCAAGATTCAGAGGCATATGTATCATTGAGTCAAATTCTATCTTCTTAGATATTACTATGCTGGTAACATGTTTCCATTACTGTCAATTTTCCTCTAACTTTCTCCTGAGTAGTTTTGGAATTAAAAAGAAAAAAACTTTCACTATGCAGTAGATAATGGGTAAACATTAGTGTGAAGGTTTTATTTGGATGAGTCTAGTCTGGGAAAAACACTGGAGTCCCACATTTGGGCATTTGCTGACTTTATTTCAGTTTTCTACTGCTCAGTACTCATCAACAGATTTGAACATGGTGGGTCTTCCCAGAAGTACTTCTGGAGACCATGATGTACCTCTTCTTTACATTTACTCTCCTTTGTTTGCAAGAGTAGTCTCCCAACTCCAAGAGGAAGAGAAGGTGTGGGAACAGTTCAGTTGCTCAGTCGTGTCTGACTCTTTGCGACCCCATGAATTGCAGCGCTCCAGGGTTCCTTCCCTGTCCATCACCAACTCCCGGAGTTCACTTAGACTCACGTCCATCGAGTCAGTGATGCCATCCCTTAGACTCACGTCCATTGAGTCAATGATGCCATCCAGCCATCTCATCCTCAGTCATCCCCTTTTCCTCCTGCCCCCAATCCCTCCCAGCATCACAATCTTTTCCAATGAGTCAGCTCGTCGCATCAGGTGGCCAAAGTATTGGAGTTTCAGCTTCAACATCAGTCCTTCCAATGAACACCCAGGACTGATCTCCTTTAGGACGGAGTGGATCTCCTTGCAGTCTATGGGACTCTCAAGAGTCTTCTCCAACACCGCAGTTTGAAAGCATCAATTCTTCAGCGCTCAGTTTTCTTCACAGTCCAACTCTCACATCCACACATGACCACTGGAAAAACCATAGCCTTGACTAGATGGACCTTTGTTGGCAAAGTCATGTCTCTGCTTTTCAATATGCTGTCTAGATTGGTCATAACTTTCCTTCTGAGGAGGCTGTTAGGACGCACTTTTCCATAGGGACCACTTTGGCTCCTTAGCCGTCGCTCTTTATTCAGTTTAAAATATCATTACCTGGTTTCACTGGCCTTTGTCCTACAACACGAAACTGCTTTGCCTTTTATTTTACCAACAAAGCATCTGGCTACCCTTCTAGAGGATGAGAGATGACCTAAAATTCATTCACTCATTCTTCCATCCAGTGGTCGCCAAATACTTACCATGTGCCAGAATGTACTGACTATCAGAGCAGACATTTCTGTTTCTACATTCTAGGGGATGGGGAATAAACCAAAAATGATTGAATAAGTTACAAGTAAAGGAATTAAATGATGAAAAGTAATATAAAGGGAAGTTGTATATGCTGGTGCTTGACTGGAAAAGTGAATCTAGATAATATTTAATCTGTCTTTCATCCAAACAGCAAGAAAGAGTCAGCCTAGCAAAGGTCAGGAAACAAAGGGTCCCACATATTAAGAGTTAGCAAAGGATAAAGTGTACTTAGTTTTTGTTTGTTTTTTTATTGGAAAGTAAGTGGTTTAGGAAAAACAGAGAAGACTTACACTCAAAATATAAAGCCTGTGGGGTAGCCAGATACCGGATTCTTAAGAATATAGCTACCCACCAATAATTTGGCCAATCAAATTGTTTTATATTCTTCTGCATATTTTTACCAGGCAGAATGAGTGGTATTAAACATAGTCTGTATGTCTTGGCAATGAAAAGTGACTCTGCTCTTTCCTATCTTCTTTCTGATCCCATCACAATACCTGATAAGTTTAGAGCAGAGTTACATCTCTGGAGTGGATCAGAAGGTGTCCATAGAAATTCTCATCCTGTGATTAGTGTTTGTAATAAAACGAGGAGATTCTGCTCACCACTCAGGAAGTATTGGAGAGAAGAACCCACAGGTGACGTGAGCCAGCTCATCTGCTGGGTAGAGTGGGGGATGGGAAGTGGAGGACCTGGGATTGTTACCCTCGGGTTGAGACGCAGTGTCATCTACCCATCACTGACTCCTGTTGGCTCTTAGCACCACAGTCAGACCGGAAGCAGAGACCATGCTGTCGGAGCAGAAAGGAAAAATTACACCTAACATTTTTAATATAGGGCACGTTGAAGAGGCAGCTGGAGCTGATTATTGGCTTTACGGGGCAGAAGGCATCTCTGGGACTCCATGACGTCACATTAGGAGTTTATTTTTATTAGGTCTGTAAAGAGTCAGTGGAGGTCAAGTTTAACCAGAAAGTTGTGGGGGTCTTTGGTGGCTGGAGGCTTCCCTTCATGGCACTTCTAGTCTCAGGAAAGACGCTCAGTGGCCAGCGCTGTAACTGAGCCTGCAAGGATTCCACAAGCTTCCTGGGGACCGATAACATGAGCAGAGCATGCGCACGGGAAAGAGAACTAAGCTAAACGCGCACAGAGAAACCTGGAGCCGTGTTCCCCGTTCTCGCCCCGATCGTCACTGCCTGCTGTTTCCATGAAAGTGTGTGTAAGGGAGAAGATGTTCTATCTAGAGTATAAGTATATCCTTAGAAATTATCAAAACCATATTATGTATAATATCATATATACATCTCTAGTATATATGCTCTTCTGCAGATTACTTGTTTCACATAAATATTTATCTTTTTATATGGTTACATCTAGGTCTACCTGATTTCCACTTTCTTAAAGGCTGCACTGTATTATTTTGTTTTGTTCAGTCGCTTAGTCGTGTCTGACTCTTTCCAACCTCGTGGACTGCAGCACGCCAGACTCCCCTGTCCTTCACTAAATTCTGCAGCTTGCTCAAATTCATGTCCATTGAGTTGGTGATGCTATTTAACCATCTCATCCTCTTCTGCCCTCTTCTTTTGCCTTCAGTCTTTCCCAGCATCAGGGTCTTTGGCAATGAGTCATCTCTTCACATCAGGCCACCAAAGTATTGGCGCTTCCACATCAGTCCTTTAATGAATATTCAGGGTTGATTTCCTTTAGGATTGACTGGTTTGATCTCCTTCTGTCCAAGGGACTCTGAAGAGTCTTCTCTAATACCACAGTGCTTTTTTTTTGTTGTGGTTATACCAAAATTTATTTAGTCAGTCTTTTATCAATAAACCTTTATTTTATACTTTTCTATTCAATATGGCAAGTCCTTGGCACACTGTTTTGACTCTTTCCACAGGATACTTTGCAGTAGGATTGCTGGGTGAACGTGCACAAGGATTTTAAAATCTCTGAGAAAATGGCAAATAGCCTCTAAGGAAGTTTAAACCAATATGTATTCCCACCAGTGGTGTATGGTGGTCCCTTCTTCCCCATATGTTCTTCCACTGTGGGTATTTTCAACTGTTACATTTTGGCTGCTCTGTTAGGTGAAAATCCGTGTCCCTTTGGTTTGATTTGCATCTCTTTAAAATAATTCAGGTTAAAGGGTAAATACCCAGAGGACTGGAATTTGAGAGCGAGATCTGCTGTAACCCGAGTCCAGCTCCTTGATGCAGCATCTTGGGGGAAGAGTTACGTCGAAATTGTAAAGTGACCAGATTTTGAAAGAGGACATACATAGATGCCATGAATTAGTGCCACTCTCAACTCAGTTTACGCCAGCATTTCCTAAGCAAACACATCGACACCTCTGCAACAAAGCACATGAATGTGCCCACACAGTAAGCCAAGACGACAAAACCTCAGGAAGGTTTTCAGCCTTGAAATAAGTTTGGATCAGATAAGGCATTGCTGCTAAATGAATTACAGAAGAGGGATTTTGGTATTCAGAGCCATGTGGACTTTAGAATTGCAATTAAGCCACCGTGAGCCTGTGTGAAGTATTGATTTGTAAATAGAGAAAGAAGAAACTTCATCTGGGGACGAGTAGAAAACAGGGAGAAAATCCTTCACCTGCCCCTGAGGGCAGGCTGAGGACTTTGGAACCGTGCATGGGTAGCTGCCAAGAGTCTGATTGTTTCTGTAGTTTCCTTTGGGCAGGAGCATCTTTGTCCCTCTTGGCCAGCGGTTGGCCTCATTGTTGTTCATGAAACATTTTGAGATTTGCTAAGCATGGCATGAAGAATGAGTACGTCCCAAATACCAGAGGTGATGCGCGCCATCACAGATGTCGGGGAAATGGCCCAGCTTCTTCTCACAGTTCCATCACTGAGCAACCCTGCTTCTTTTTCCAAGATTTTAGATGACGACTTAGACGGCCCAGATGAGTCTTGCTTTAGACAAGTGTTGAGAAAGACCATGCTATGCCTCTTCTTTTACTGAAATATAATTGATATGTAATGTTGTGCCAATTTCCACTGGGCAGCAAAGTGATTCAGTTATACATATACATATTTACATTCTCCTTTTGTATTCTTTCCGTTGTGGCTCATCATAGGATACTGAGTATAGCCCCCTGTGCCCTGCAGTAGAAACTTGTTGTTTATCTGTTCTATGTACAATAGTTTGTCTCTGCTGACCCCAAACTCCTGATCCTCAGCTCCCTTAGCCCCCCGCCCTCAACAACCACAAGTCTGTTCTCTTTGTCTGTGAGTCTGTCTCTGTTTTGTAGTCTGTTTTTGTCATATTTTAGGTCCCACTTTAAGTACTATCATATGGTATTTGTCTTTATCTGACCACTTAGTACGACAGTCTCCAGGTCCATCCATGTTGCTGCAAAAGGCAGTATTTTGTTCTCTTTCTGTGCTAATATTCTGTTGTGTATATGTACCACATCATCTTTGTCCAGACCTTGTTCTCCTAATGACTCATAGTCAATCTAAAATTCTGCCATCTTCAGCAGGCGTTTGAGAAGCATACGAGTTCAAGAGCAGATAGATTTGCAGAAGTGGTGAAAGATCTGCCCCCAGGAGAAAGAAAGCTGTCCTTAAACGAAGGTAGGAGAATAGAACTGCAAATATGAACATAGTTTTTAGTTAATCCAGAGGGTGCAGTGGTAAAGGATCTGCCTGCCAGTGCAGAAGGCACAGGTTCGATCCCTGGGTCGGGAAGATCCCCTTGAGAAGGAAGTAGCAACCCGCTCCAGCATTTCTGCCTGGAAAACCCCACGAACAGAGGAGCCTGGCGGACTGTACAGCCCGTGGGGCTGCAGAGAGTCAGACGCAACTGAGAGGGAATCGACTTGCCCGCGTCCCTCAGTTCAGCGAATCGAAAAGGGCTGCTCTGCAAACTTCGCCTCTGTGAAGCTGATCAAACCACCTGATAAAGTCGGCCTCGTGAATGGGGCCCTGTTCTCCCGTGATGAGTGGCAGATCTGAAACTAAACCCAAGGCCACCTTCAGTAGCCTTTTCCACAATTCCCGCCTTTCCGTTCTTGATAAATTCAGTCTGGTCAGTAAGATTCCTTCGGTGAGTTTATTCTGTTTGGCGGAGGTGACTCTGTGATGATTTGTACTGGAAAAGATTCAGAGGCTGAGTCCCGGTCCCACGATCACTTTGTAATGTTCTCCTCCAGAGGAGCAGACACAGGTGGCGCGGGGGGCCCCACGGGGCCGAGTGTGCCACACACCTTCTCTCCTAGGATGGTCATCTTTGAGACCCTCCACTGTCTCAGAATTCTATGACATACACGTTCATTTAAAAATATCTCATTCTGTTTGACATCATCAGTTAATCTGCAGGAAAAAGCAGATTTAAATCATTGCATGACTGTACCACACAACTACTAACCTACACTAAACACAACTAACGTGAGTAGCAGACACCACCTAGCTTTCATGACTATCTGGAGCAACCAGCCCTCCAAAGCGCTGCTGGTGGAGTATAACGTGGTGCAGCCACTTTGGAAAACTTGTTAGTATCAGCTACATCTGAGCACGCTATTGTAACCTGCTGGTTCTCTGCCTCAGCATAAGCCTGATAAAAAGCAGTAGCATATGTTCACCAAAACACGGGTACAACAAGCTGATACTAATGCTATGCCCAGGAGCTCACAAATGGAAAATGCCCAAAAGTCTATCACTATCTGAATGCATGGGATGTAATAACAATTAGATGTCATACATCAGTGAGAATGAACAAAGTTACAACTGCGAACTCGGCGGCTGAGTCTTGCGTCAGTTCTAGTGCGTCCAGCTTCCAGTGTGTGGATACTCAGATGCAGGGTTCATCTCCAGTACTGCAAGGATCAGGAGTAATTTCCCTGGGGGACAGAGGGAAAGACTCAGAGGGAGCTTCTATTTGTGAGTCATGTTCTGCTTCTTAATCTGAATGCTGGTCACCTACGTGTTTGGTAAAAGTTTAATGAGTAGCACACTTAGAATTTGTGCACTTCTCTGTGGTCTAGCAAAAGGTTAAATATTTTAACAACTCTTGTTGAAGGGCAAGTCATTCTAATTCGAGCATTTTAATCCTAGAGGTAAAATACTTTCATAAGTATATTATCTTCAGCATTAAAGAATTTTTATTTTGGCTCCCTACAGTTTGCTCCACATAGCAAACTTCCCAGGTCCCCACAGAGAACCGACGTGCGGCTGGACATTATTCCTCCTGCTTTAATGAGCTTTAGGGCATGCCCTCAGGCTTCTCTGAGGCCTACTGTAAAAGGAAAAAAAAAAAGGAAAAGACAGTAAAAAGATACTAAAACAAGTGCTTTGATAGCACTTTTTAAAAATTCATAACAGGTATAAAAAGAAATGACAGCTGTTTAGTGTATCCATGTGCAAAAAAAACAAAACAAAGCAAAAGATTTGTGGTGCCATAAAGGATATCAGTCATACGTTTTGCCAAGTAAGACTGCAGTGCTTCTGATATAATGGTCTCAGTTCCTTGCTTGGCCTTTATCTTGTGAATAATGGATTCAGCTCTTCATAAGCCTCCATGCTCTTGGAGGGGAAGACTGAAAGAGCCTGAGCACCGAATTTTTGTGCTTTCCTGAAATTTCCTTTGTAGGTAGAAGAAGCAGCTTCTATTATCTGCCATGCCCTTGGGATTGTTTCCCATTCCCCGTGTTGTTACTTGTCAGCCTCTTTTTTTCATAGGCTGGATATTCATTAAATGCATATTTGGTGGTACAAGCGTTGCTCTTATAAAGCAAATAATACCCACTATACAAGTCAGTATCATGAACTGATAACTTCTTTTCCATGCATTATGGATTTTAACAAAAGAGGAAAATTAAAGTATGTATTTCCCAAGTATAGAAATCCAGTGTCATCTAAATGTAACCCATGGATGTATTGCACAGTAATACTTGGTGGCACAGCTATTGCTAATCTCAGCAGGAAAACCACACAGCTCAGATACATGGTTCACACCAGATGCCCCAGGAAGATAGCAGTGAAAAGATAACCAACAAGGTGTAAGAGTGACTCACCTCAGAACCGATTCTTGCCCATGAACTGGGAATGCGTTTAAAAGGAGGCTATTTGTTATTGTCTGCTTTGAATCAAATCTAACCCCATCTGAGTTCCCTCCAGGATTTATAGTTGTGATATTTCAAAGGATGCTTTCTCAGATAAATAAATGCACACTAATGTACCACCATTTAGAAACCTGCTATTCCATAGGTACATTTTCCAGCTAGCTAAAGCGCATCCCTTAAGTAGCAGGGTTTTTTTAAATGTGGACCATGTCAGCTAATACAGGCATATTGTAACACACTTCTGCTTTATAAACAGAACTTAGGGAATGTGACTTAACTTTTTGCTTAGTTAGTTGTCGTCATACGCATCAGCTCCTGAAAGGAACTATTGTGCTGACGGTTTTAAGGCTTTACAGATTCGTGGAGATACATCCCTGCACCAGATGGCCCAAGACTGCCTTTTTTTCTTATATGGTTCCTGTGTTCTTTCTGTCTCTTCCTTTGCCATCAAGCTATCAACTATCAGTTCTTGCTTCTATCAGGGATCTTATTTACAGATAAGTCTTTTCTAGTTTTCTTCTTCTAATCTAATCTGAATTGTAAGAACATTTAAACTGGGTTCAGCATTATTTTTAATATTATCAGTGTAGTTATTAAAATGATGCCTACGTTAATTCAGAAGAAATTGAGCAGTAGAAACAGAATGAAACATAAAATAGCAGAAATTTCTTTCTCACATACATAAAAAGTCCAAAATAGGGGTGGAGGTCACCATGAGATGATTTCTCTATCCAGGCATCCTGACTTGAGTTTCCTCTATTTCCTAGAGTCCATTGTCATCTGCATCCACATGGAGAGAAAGGAAAGAGATGAAGGCATGATGGTGGCAGGCTGTTTATTATGGGCGAGATCAGAAAGGACCACACAGCAGCCCCTTGCAGTCCAGTTGGCTAGGACTCAGTCACGTGGCCACACCTACCTGCAAGGGTGCCTGGGTAATGTCATCTGATTTAGTGTCCAGGAAGAGGAACAAAATGGATTTTGATAGATGGATACCAGTCTCTGCTTAGTATTTTTTTGTACAGGAATTTTGTGACCAAAATTCATTTTACCAATTCTGTAGCCATTTTTTCCTTCTCTGTAGTTCTTAAAATGTTCAAATTGTGCAAGAAATGTAAAATTAAAACTATATGTGAATTGACTTTAAAATGTATTTAGGATAAAGCTACATTTTATTTATTTATTTATTTAGGCCATACTGTGCAGCTTGTGAGATCCAATTCCACAAACACCCAAATAGAAATCTAGCCCTTGACCCCTGCAGTGAAAGCATGGAGTCCTAACCACTGGACCTCCAGGGAAGTCCTGTTAAAGCTTTAAACTTACTTTGAGAAAACTGCTATCACTTGAAAATTAGCCTCTGTGTCAGCAAGTATTTTTGTATCTTTTTACTTTGGCAGATATTCTCTGCACGTTTTCAAGTGGACCCCTCCGTACGAAATTAATCTTTATATGGAAACAGGGAAATGTAAAGCTGACATCTTGTGCTCTGGAGTCTTCCAGACTAAATTCTAGCCCTGCATTGACACACCAGTGGTAGAGTCTTGGCTATGAGGCTTAACCTTTTGAAGTGGCATTGCTTCTGTAAAATGAGCATAATAGTAGACCTGGAAGATAGTAAGTGAACAGTAATATAAAACATGTGAATCACCTTACTCAGAGTTTGCTGTGTGATAAGCACTCAACTGTTGGTACAGTAGTGTGTGTGAGTGAAAGTCTCTCCGTCGTGTCTGACTCTGCGACCCCATGGATTGTAGCCCACCAGGCTCCTCTGTCCATGGGATTCTCCAGGCAGGAATACTGGAGTAGGGTGCCATGCCCTTTTTCAGGGGCAGTAACCTAATATTATAATACTATTACTGTAGTATAGTAATTTAAACCATGTAAGTAAATATTTGAGTATATTAGGAATATCACAATGCTGATCACATTTCCACTGAGTATGGATACTAAGATGTTACTCTACCCAACTTCTGCATCCTTTGAATTGCAACACCTCCTAAAGCATGGGGGCTTCTCTGGTGGCTCAGATGGTTAGGAATCTGCCTCCAATGCAGGGGACTTGGGTTCTACTCCTGGGTTGGGAGGATCCCCTGGAGAAGGGAATGGTTACCCACTCCAGTATTCTTGCCTGGAGAATTCCATGTACAGAACGGCCTGGCGGGCTACAGTCCATGGGGTTACAAGAGTCAGACACAGCTGAGCTGCTTTCACTTTTACAAAGCATGAGTTTTTGTGCTTCTCAGCTTTATTTCTTGAGGAGAATATATTGTTTGAAGCATGTACCACAGCATCTTTAGAAGAATCAGTGGTACTTAGAATTGTAATCTGAAGGAATAAAACACAAATGTGATAATGGAATGGTAGGAACTGTGGTTAACTGGTGAATGCATGCCCCGTATGAAAATACTAAAATTGAATCATCTTTTGAAACACTCTCCCAGAAAGCAAAATGTATTTGGAAGCTGGATATACTGGTTATTAAAATACGGTTTCTTGGGGTCAAGTGTACCCTTCTACTCTCTGCTCCGTAATGCCTCCCTGAGATGATACAACCACACTCAGTCACATCCAGCTAGATCCCTGTTTGCCTCCCACAGAAATGCTCAAGGGTGCTTGAAAAGTAGGACAAGGAAGAAGAAGCAGGTTTGCGTGGCTGGAGCTTCCACTCCTGTGCCCACGCCCCTTCCCCCAGGCAGTGACAGTTAGCTTCAGTGGTTATGTTGATTCCAGTTGGTAGTCTTTCCAGCACACCCAGAACCAGTTTCAGAGCCACTAGCACATGCCAGTGGAGTCCTCTCCAAGATCTGGTTCCTCCTTTGAGCCTTAAGCTGTGGAAGTTCCAGTCTTTCTTTTTCCCCAACTTGTTACGAAGAGCTGCTTCCTGCAATTTATTACCTTCTAATACGGGTATTCCATTTTTGTCTTTTCAGATCCCCAATATCTGGTTAATAATTCTTGACATTAAATCCTGTCTGATACTGTTTCTGTCTCCTGACCAATTCAGAGGTTTGTGCCAGGAGTGGTGCCAGAAACAAACCCCTAAAAATGGGGTCTGGGGATGGCTAGGCTCATAAATTGACAGCTTGGCACGTCTCGGCTGAATATATGTCAGCGTGTTTTACTTTATGGCTGTTTTTATGGTTGTTGCTGCCACTACCTAAAATAACAGAAAACTAACATTGCATTCAGTGGCAGCCCACTCCAGTGCTCTTGCCTGGAGAATCCCAGGGACGGGGAGCCTGGTGGGCTGCCGTCTGTGGTGTCACACAGAGTCAGACATGACTGAAGCGACTTAGCAACAGCAGCAGAGTTTTCAAAGGGCATGGATATATGGTATCTAATCCTTCCTTCATGTCTTTGAGAAGCTTTACAAAAGTAGAAACTCAAACTTAAGTTGCTTTGTGTGTGTATGAGAGTTAAGTCATTTCGGTCATGTCTGGCTCTTTGCAAACCCCTGGACTATAGCCCACCAGACTCCTCTGTCCAAAGGGATTCTCCAGACAGGAATACTGGAGTGGGTTGCCATTTCCTACTCCAGGGGATCTTCCCAACCAGGGATCGAACCCGTGTCTTTTACATCTCCTGCATTGGCAAGCGGGTTCTTTACCACTAAGAAAGAGAAGCCACTAAGTCACTTCAGTCATGTCGAACTCTTTGTGACCCCATGGATTGTAGCCCACCAGGGTCCTCTGTTGATGGGATTTTCCAGGCAAGAATACTAGAGTGAGTTCCATGTACTTGAAATCACAGAGTTAGTAAGTGAAAGAGCCAAGGACTTAGATTCAGATCCTTTAATTCTCTGTACTACAGCTACCTTTCGGAAATGTTTTAAAAGCACCAGTTGCTTCATGTAGAGCAAATTTTGTTTTAAATATTAAGACTTCTGCTAACAAGAGAATGCAATGACATGGTGAAAAGGAAAGATAAGCCAATAAATTGGCTTAGTCATTTAGCTGCAGCCTCAGAAGGCTGTAATTATATCTTAATTTAGAAGAGAAATCATTTTTGGTTTTTCCCATTTTAAAAGATATTAAATTTCAGAATCTCAGGAAGAAGGAGTATTTTGTATAGCATAACAGTTTAAACTGATCAAGCCTAAGTAGTACGGACCTGTTCTTAATTCCCCAACTCAAGTTGAATAATCTCAGCATACACCAGGTATCAAAATGTCTCATCCTTTTTTCTCAGAGAAACAATAGGATGCATTGTGTGAAAGACACAGAAAGCTTCACATTCAGGTTCACTTTGACATAAACACAGTGCACTTTTGCAAATGTGCACGGATTATGTACATTTTTATGAGTTTGACAGAAAGGAGAACAGTGGGAATGGGGATATTTCTAACATCTTGGTTCTTTCCAGCCTCTTGAGTCTTTCTAAAGCTTGGCAGGATTATTTCCTTACCAGTTAAATGCTTATAGGGCCACAGCAGCAAGGAATTCTAGAATTCCTAACAAATGCATCTTATTTTTGCAGATGCAAGGAATCAATCCTAATACTGTTTTGATTGTATTTACTGGCATATATTTTTATAAAGCTTTTGGAGGAAAGAGTTAGTTGCATAATTTTAGGAAGTGCCTCAATTATTTTCTGAGTCTATATTTAATTTTAGTTGGTGTTAGCTAATAGTCATTCTTGAGTTCTCCACCACTTAAGAAAATTGTGTATATTTAAGGTGTACAACATGATTATTTAATGTGCACATACAAAGTGAATTGTTACAGTCCAGCTAATTAACTGTCTCATCTCCTCACATACTTGTGTGTGGTAAGTGCATCTGAAATCTCTTCTTGTCAGGTTTCCAGTATTCAATACCATGTCATTCACTTTAATCATCATGCCTGCAGGTTAGATCTCTGGGCTCATTTATCCTATAGGAACTTTCACTTGGTGCCCTTTTATCTACATCTCCCCAGCCATCCCTGGTAACTTCCACTCCACTCTCTGCCTCTCTGCATTTAACATGTTTAGATTCAGCATGTAAGCAACACCGTGCCGTGTCAGTCCTTCTGTGTGTGGCAGATGTCACTTGGCATAATGTCCCCTTGGCTCATCCAGGATATTGCTAAAGGCAGGACCTCTTTTTTAAAGGTTGAGTAATAGTCTATTATGTATATGTATAGTCTATACATATATATCTCATGATTTCTTTTTTTTTTTAATTTTTATTTTTTAGTTTGTTTTGCTTTACAATACTGTACTCATTTTGCCATACGTTGACATAAATCAGCCATAAGTGTACCTGAGTTCCCAATCCGGACCCCCTCCCTTCCCCCTCCCTCCCCACACCATCCCTCCAGATCATCCCCACCCATCAGTCCCAAGCCTTCTGT
>SJYA01002967.1:44743-60821 GCA_006410615.1 Neotragus moschatus
TGTCTCCCCTGCAACCTGAAAGCTGCTTTTCCATCATTTCTGACCTTTTGTAAGAATTGTCCTTACAAAAGAATGCCCTTTTGTAAGCATTGTCCAAAAGGAAACTGACAATATAGAATATATATTAACATTTAAATTTCCTAAGTCATCTCAATTTCCATCAAATTTTATATTGGATATTTATTTTTCTTTCACTTAGAAAATTGATTAAACCTTTGATTTAGATGTGATTTGAAGATATGCCCCTGCTTTAGTGTATGTCCTGGAATGTCCCATTTATAGCCACACCCAGTGAGTAATATAAACTCTTTGGGAAAGGAGTCTGTATTTTCATTTGTAACCTAAGCTACAGCTATACAGTTTTTTCATTATAATGATGACTTTAAATAAAAGAGCAGGTTCTTCCAGACTTTAACAGTTACTTGGACAAGGTCATCTTAGACCCAAATCCATAATTGAGACCGGACATGATTCTGAGCTAGAAGTTGATCATCCTTTCAGCCCACATATCGCAAGTGAAAAACCCCACTGGAAACAGGCCACTGGGGACCGTGCTGCTCAGATCATGAGGCACACACAGTAGGGCAGCAGCAGCCTTTGGGAGCTCATTAAAGTGCAGGTTCTCAGGCCTCGGTTTAGACCTACTGAGTCACACTACGTGTTACATGGTCCTCAGGTGACCCATATGCATGGAAGGATTTGAGGGTCACTGAGGTAGAAGTCATATTGGCCTAAAAGCATTTTAATGATGTTTATACTTTTCCAACATCAGCTTCAACTATCCATCCTATTTTAAAATATAATCTACTGGAACACTTACACCACAACACTAAAAGAAAATTTCTTGAAACCTTATAACTTGACCTTTCATTTACAATTTGATATAAAAATTTTTCAAAAGACATTTCCTTGCATTATGCACTAGTTTTCCTAACTATATTATGGAGTATTCAAAATAACATTTTCTTATAAAAAGTAATGGTTTTTCTAACCCTGGTATGCGTGCTCAGTTGCTCAGCTGTATCTGACTCTTTTGTGACCCCATGGACTGTAGCCATCCAGGGAATTTCCCAGGCAGAAAAACTGGAGCGGTAGCCATTTCCTTCTCCAGCGGATCTTCCCGATATAGGAATCGAACACACATCTCCTGCATGGGCAGGCAGATTCTTAACCACAGAGCCACCTGGGAAGCTCAATCCTAGTGTATAGGAAATTAATATTCAAAATATTATTTTTTATGCAGAGTCATGCCAGCCTAACAGTATATGATTTAGAGGGATTGCGGTGTCTTCTGTGGTCTTTCTTAGCTATGTCCTTCAGTTTTTTCTGATTATTGGGGTAGTTTTCCTTTTATCCAATAAATATGTATTTTTTCTGCTGTTCTTGGTAAATCTTCAGCATCGCTTAAAGCTAGTTTTAGTCTTTTTTTTTTATCCCTTTGTGGTATTGTCCTGACTTGCCATTTATTTTAAAACATATCACATCATAAATTGATCTGCTGTTTGGTTTATTTTTGTTCTGATCTTTTTCTTCTTGTTCCTTTCTCATAGAGAATTCCCTTGCTTTTGCCGCTTTGTATTTGTATTATCTGAACTGGTTCGGTTGCAATGAGCAACTAGCTTCTTTCCAGCAGTCTCTTCAGAGTTTCTTCTTGGACTCGGGTACATTCTGTTCCCAGTTTCTCTTGGGAAAGACTGACAAGGAAATTAAATTACCACTGGGTACAGTACATTTCAGCATCACTGTAAATTTCCTAAAAGTCTATAAATTTTCATATCCTGTTTATTTTGACAACCCTAAGACCAAGCCTTTCTTAATTTAACAATAAATGTAGAGTGGAAATATTTTGGGCTCGTTTGTTTTCTTATTTGAGGAATAAAGTCCTCTTCCTTAGTCAAGGCCTAAGAAAAAAGAGATAATTGCTTTATTTGGTAGAATGAGAATACCTTGCATTATTATTCTTTTCTGTACAACTTCCTGTCAGTAGTTGAGCTGCCACTTAATNTAACAATAAATGTAGAGTGGAAATATTTTGGGCTCGTTTGTTTTCTTATTTGAGGAATAAAGTCCTCTTCCTTAGTCAAGGCCTAAGAAAAAAGAGATAATTGCTTTATTTGGTAGAATGAGAATACCTTGCATTATTATTCTTTTCTGTACAACTTCCTGTCAGTAGTTGAGCTGCCACTTAATTCTCTGGAGTATTAACTTCATCAAATTCTGATGGGCTCCACCAGTGCTAGTCAGATCTTTGGAAACTTTTTAGCTAGAGGCTGATGCAGGGTTTCACAGACAGTCTTGCCACCCAGCTTGAAAGCAGACAATAGATTTAGGAAAGAATTTTGAAGTATGATAAGCCAGTCTTAGGCCTTACCACCCTGAACACGCCCATCTCCTCTGAAGGGTGATACATTGTCAAACGCTGGTCCAAACCTTCCCTAGCAACAAGGGGCGGCCACCAAGCCAGGAAGAAAGGTGTCGAGNGGGCGGGGGGCGGGACGTAAAGCAAGGATACGTGTGAGGCTGTTGGGTTTCAGGTCTATTCCAGACCACCCATTCCATCTCTACAGAGTAGGAGAAATAGGAAATGTTACCCTTCGTGGAACTCTGCGTCCTCTGGATCAGGACAGCATGTGGTCAAAGTCCTTTTCGTAAACTAGAACCACGTGCCCAAGCCAGCTGGTTGAAATAGTGTTTCTTTAGATTGACTATTCTCTCTCTGAACTACTCTAATTGCAAGTAATGGAGAGTTTTAACTAGTTTGAAAATAAAGAATTCTTGAGTTAAATCACTTGTTTTTGCGGAAGTAAAAATGGTCAAACCTGTCTTGCAGGAATTTCACTTTGTATCTTGGGGTGAGCCTCAGTTGTAGTTCACTGATTGTAAGGTATACTTCCCTCCAACACAGATTTTTGTATTGCTAAAATCAGGTCACTGCTTACGATTTATGTTATCTTGCAACCATTGTGCACAACAGCAATGGCATAAATTGTCATTCTTTGTACGTGTGGACATGGTTGCTCTTTCCAGTTGCTTGGCTGAGCAGCCGTAACTTCTTGACATTTAAAGGGCCATTTAAGGAGCACTCAAGAAAGGAGGGTTAGGTTATTGTCTGACCGTGTTCTGTCGACATCTTCTGGTGAAGAAAGCTTTAGCGTGAAAACTCAAGTGATGGTTGGCAGCTTAGAGATAGTAGAGCACTCTTTTAAGAAAGACTTCTCACTCCCTTTTTCATTTAAACACGTAGCTATCAAAGACCAAACTGAAAAGTGATGTGAAAAAAAAAATGCTGTGAAAGGGTTATACTCTGTAAAGATGTTTTAGGGAAACTTAANGAATTTCACTTTGTATCTTGGGGTGAGCCTCAGTTGTAGTTCACTGATTGTAAGGTATACTTCCCTCCAACACAGATTTTTGTATTGCTAAAATCAGGTCACTGCTTACGATTTATGTTATCTTGCAACCATTGTGCACAACAGCAATGGCATAAATTGTCATTCTTTGTACGTGTGGACATGGTTGCTCTTTCCAGTTGCTTGGCTGAGCAGCCGTAACTTCTTGACATTTAAAGGGCCATTTAAGGAGCACTCAAGAAAGGAGGGTTAGGTTATTGTCTGACCGTGTTCTGTCGACATCTTCTGGTGAAGAAAGCTTTAGCGTGAAAACTCAAGTGATGGTTGGCAGCTTAGAGATAGTAGAGCACTCTTTTAAGAAAGACTTCTCACTCCCTTTTTCATTTAAACACGTAGCTATCAAAGACCAAACTGAAAAGTGATGTGAAAAAAAAAATGCTGTGAAAGGGCTATACTCTGTAAAGATGTTTTAGGGAAACTTAAATCAATACATTTAGCTCAGATGAAATGGTAAGTGCTAGAAATCTGTCTACCTAAATCTAAAAGGAGCCATTTCAAGAAGTAGAAAATAAAATATAAATGATAAGAAAGCCTGCACTGCTGTTTAATTGGCAGTGTTTCTTTGTTTTTGTTATTAGTGTGCTTTCCTGTTTCTTTTTTTAAATTTAGTGTTTATATAAAGTATGCTTTACTATTAATGGCATTTTAAGTCCATGAAATTTAGCAGTTAGAAAGAGGCAGAGAATACCTTGGCGAGTGTGTATGCATGATTGAGCTGAACCTATGTGCGGAAGTCCACATTTCTCATCACAATTGTTATTCTTCAGTTTCTCATTTTGGAAGGTATTTTCTATTTCTCTTCAAGGGGATACCTGCTTCTCTCCCACAGAGATTATTTCAAGAAGGGTTTCCTTTCCTTTCTCTGTAACAGCCTTATACCTCAGACCATTCATGTGTTTGAATTTGACTCAGTTGATTTGCCTTACTCTTCCAGATTCCCTTGGTTGCAGGTAACAGATGTCACTATATAAGAGCGCAGAGCAGCTCATAGAACCCAGGGCCTGAGATGTAGCTGAATCTGAGAAATCCAGTACCACAGTAATCCAGAAGTCCCCTCTCCATTCACAAGTACAGTGGACCCTTGAACAACACAGGTTTGAAATACATGGGTCCACTCACATGTGGAATTTTCTTCGAAAGTAAATACTGTGATCCTAAGTGGTTTGTGAATGGTTGAATCTGCAAATGTCAAGCCTGAAATATGGAAGATCCTTGAGTATGAAGGGCCAACTAAAATATATGAGGATTTTCAACTGTGTGGAGAGTCAGTGCCTGAAATACCACCTTGTTCAAGACTTAACTGAAACTGAGAATTTTCACTGGTTGGAAGTGTTGTATAGGCATTTTTGAGTTTAAATGTTTGTTTAGCAGAAGTAAGAGTAATCATTTTGTTTGAATTTCATGAAAGCCATAACCTTCATGACCCTCGTGTACATTAGATAGGAACATCTCATTAGAATTTATGAATTAGCAGGAGTCGAGGACACAGGAAACAAAAGGAGTGATGCAACCTGTCTGTCAGTCCATCCTAGATCCAGATCTGCTTGCATACTTTCAGCCCAAGCATAGAAGTCTCTGATGTTTTATTGACTGTCTTGCCTTGTAGTATTTGTAGAAAATGTAACAGCAGAGTTCATTTTCACCAAAAAGGTAGAAACCATGGATGTCATGAGTTGGTTGCATTGCACTGACTTTACAAGGGGAGTGAGGTAACCAGTGATCTTGGCAAGTACATGAAGTCTTTAAATCTCATCACAAGCATCCCTCTTCTCTCTTTTTCTCACATCGACAGCCAGAGCTTCCCTTTATGTCTAATCAACCGAGTGTCCCTTGGCAAGTGGAGAGACCCCTGGAGACTAACTTTGTCTTTTACTGCTGTGTTTCTGGCTTCTTCGCCTTCCCCCAAAGTGCAGTCCCTATCCCTCTGTGTTTTGGACATTTTCCAGTGGCTTCCTCTTCCTGGGACACTCTTATTCCATATTCTGGCTCTCTTTTATTCACCTATTAATTTAAATGTAGTGATTTCTGGCAACTGAGTAAGGAATCAACCCAGAAACAATATGCTTGTGTGAGTTCTCCTCTATTTTAAGGTGAAAATATTGTAAAATAGAAAGAGAGTTAGAAAATGTAATGACATTTTTTTACACAAAAATAAGAGCCACTTTTCAGGTTATTTCCTTAAATTTGTGGGTCCTCCCCTTGAATCTTGCATCAGCTGTTCCTAATTTCTGGTGTTTTAGGGTGAGTGTGTGGTGGTGATCTATCTCTTTCAATTGGTGCTTGTTACATTTCTATAATGTTGCAGACACTAGGACTGGAGAAGTGAGCAAAATTACATCCTTGATCTGTGTTGTGTGGCAGGGAAAACAGACGATCAAATCAGTAACTCTGATCAGTCACAGTAATTTGCGCTTTCCAAATAACAGCTGCTTCTGGGGGCAGTTACTCACAGGAGTAGGTAAACCAATCTAAGATGTGAGGAATGCCTGTCAAAAAAAAACCCATTTAAATTAATAGGTGAATAAAAGAGAGCCAAAGTATGGAATAGTGTCCCAGGAAGAGGAGGCCATGGGCAAATGTCCAAAACACAGAGGGACAGAGACTGTACTTTTGAGGAAGCCAAAGACGCTCCTTGGGTCAGATGAAAAAGTGTTCATTCTAGATTTTCCAGGGACTTGAAAACTCTCCTAGGAAATTTGGACCATATCATAAGGCTTCCAAACTGAAGCCATGCTAGGTTTTTCAGCCTAGCTGATGCCCAGATAATAGGTTGGATAAGGGTATGGATTAGACATGAGGAAGGAAGACCAGTTCAGTTACTGTGGTGGTCCAGAAGAGAGCTGTTGGCCTTGACCGAGGTAGCATCAAGTGGAGTTATAAATGGATGAATCTGAAGCAGAATCAAGTGTGGGTGAGAAGGATAAGGAAGAGTCAAAGATGACCATCAGGGTCTTAGTTTGAGCAACAAGGACCATCAGCAGAACCAGTCCCTGCAGGAGAAAAGACATGAAAGGAAGGAACTGCTTATTTCTACTCAGTCAAAAAATAGTCATACTTCTGCTACTGCTGCTAAGTCGCTTCAGTTGTGTCCGACTCTGTGCGAGTCAGACGGCAGCCCACCAAGCTCCCCCATCCATGGGATTCTCCTGGCAAGAACACTGGAGTGGGTTGCCATTTCCTTCTCCAATGCATGAAAGTGAAAAGTGAAAGTGGAGTCGCGCAGTCATGTCAGTCTTACTTCTGTATGTTACTAAACTCTGATCAGTATAACAGAGAAAGTAAAACAGATGAGGATAAGTACAAACGGTCGTGGAAGACTGAGACAGAGTTGGGGATAAGACAAGCACATCACTGAAGCTCGACCTCCTCTGGAGAGAAGGCCCATACATTTGACGCAGAGCTTTTTAGCATCCAACAGAGGGGGCAAACATGGTTTGTAGGGTTCATCAGTGAAGTGAAGCCAGCTGGCTTGGAGAGGCCCCTTCCTGTCTGATACTGGATCAGAGATAAATTTCTCTACATTCTGCTCTGTAACAGTGATTTTCTCCATTCTGTCTTCCAGGCCACTTATCCGTTCTTCTGCCTCAGTTATTCTGCTGTTGATTCCTTCCAGTGTATTGTTCATCTCCGTTTGCTTGTTCTTTCGTTTTCTAGGTCTTTGGTAAACATTTCTTGCATCTTCTCAGTTCTGTATCCAAGACCTTGGATCATCTTCACTATCATTATTCTGAATTCTTCTTCTGGAAGGTTGCCTGTCATCACTTCATTTAGTTGGTTTTCTGGGATTTTATCTTGTCCCTCACTGGGACATAATTCTCTGCTTTTTCATCCTTACCAGTTTTCTGTAATGTGGGTTTTGCCCTAGCTGCTGTGGAACTATGGTCCTTCTTGCTTCTTCTGTCTGCCCTCTGATGGAGGAGGCTAAGAGGCTTGTGTAAGCTTCCTGATGGGAGGGACTTGGTGGGGAAAACAGGATCTTGCTCTGAGGGGACAGGGCTTTGCTGGATAAAGCTTTAAATACAAATTATCAGCTGGTGGGTGGTGATGTACTCCCTCTCTGTTAGTTGTTTGGCCTAAGGCCCTGTGGTCTGCAGGCTCTATGAAAGGGTTAGCAGTGACCTTCAAGCAGACCTCCAAGGGGCATCTTTCAGGACTGCTGCTGCCAGTGCCCCTGTCCCCGCAGTGAGCCACTGCTACCCCACAGGAGACCCTCCAACAATAGCTGGCAGGTCTGGTTCAGTCTCCTGTGGGATCACTGTCCTTTCCCCTGGGTCTTGGTGCACACAAGATTTTGTCTGTGCCCTCCAAGAGTTGAGTCTCTGTTTCCCATAGTTCTGTGGAAGTCTTGTAATCAAATCCCATTTACCTTCAAGGTCAGATTCCCTGTGAATTCCCAGTCCCTTTGCCTGATCCCCCAGGTTGGGAAGCCTGACTTGGGGCTCAGAACCTTCACAACAGTGGGAGAACCTCTTTGGTATTCTTTTTCGCCAGTTTGTGGGTCACCCACCCAGCAGGTATGTGGTTTGTTTTTATCGTGATTTCACCCCCCCTACCATCTCATTGTGGCTTCTTCTTTGTCTTTGGATGCGGGGTATCTTTTTCTGGTGAGTTACAGCATCCTCCGGTCAATGGTTGTTCAACAGCTAGTTGCAGTTTTGATGCTCTGGTAGATGAGAACACGTCCTTCTACTTGGCCATCTTAAACCAGAAGTCAAGAACTTTCTCCAATGAGTCTTTCTAGAAAGACACAATGTGATGCTGTGAACAACATTCTTATTGGAACATAGTGATAACCTTCATTAGCTCTTCCCTGACAATCCCTCAGTATAGACCGTGGCATTTATACTGTGCTGTCAAAATTAATTGAACATCAACTCTGTGAAATGAGGCTGTGTTTCCACCAGATTTGACCTCTTATAGCCAACTGTCAGTTTCTGATGGTCCACCATCCACCCCAGGATCAGTTCAGTTCAGTTCAGCTCAGTTGCTTAGTCATGTCCGACTCTTTGCGACCCCATGAATCGCAGCACACCAGGCCTCCCTGTCCATCACCAACTCCCAGAGTTCACTCAAACTCATATCCATCGAGTCAGTGGTGCCATCCAGCCATCTCATCCTCTGTCATCCTAACCCTGCCCCCAATCCTTCCCAGCATCAGAGTCTTTCCCAATGAGTCAACTCTTCGCATGAGGTGGCCAAAGTACTAAAGTTTCAGCTTCAGCATCATTCCCTCCAAAGAAACCCCAGGGCTGATCTTCAGAATGGACTGGTTGGATCTCCCTGCAGTCCAAGGCACTCTCAAGAGTCTTCTCCAACACCACAGTTCAAAAGCATCAATTCTTCGGTGCTCAGCTTTCTTCCCAGTCCAACTCACACAGCCATACATGACCACTGGAAAAACCATAGCCTTGACTAGATGGACCTTTGTTGGCAAAGTAATGTCTCTGCTTTTTAATATGCTGTCGAGGTTGGTCATAACTTTTCTTCCAAGGGGTAAGCGTCTTTTAATTTCATGGCTGCAGACTCCATCTGCAGTGATTTAATGTGAACTATTTTTTTCTTTGTGTTTGTGAAGTCCCTGAGCTTTTTTTTTTTTTTGAAGAATGGATATATGCACATTCTGAGTACATATATATTTTGGATGTCAACTAGGAAATAACCTAATTTCTTCACTGTTTCTGAACTCTAGGCATAGATTTTGGAAAATACTCCATACATACTTCTTCTCTCAGCCAACTTTTAAAAAGATGTTGCTGGATTAATAATGAGTTTAAAGTTATATTCCTGGAAAAATACATAGAGAACAGCTGCTGCATTTTATCAGGAAGTGCAAAGCCATGTGCTTTTTCAGCCAAGCTTGAGGTAGAATTAATACCCTCCTGTGAAGCCAGGGTTTTTGAGAATGAGCTATGCCTCAGTAGAAGGGTACCTGGTTTTGCTTAGCAATAAGCCATAGGAATAGTCCCAGGCAACGAAAGATCCTCCCCAGAAAGTCATTCCAGGTCCATTATAACACAGACAGATGGGAAATGGTGGTCCCAGAGTTCCCTGTTTTAAGGTACAACTTTAATCTTTATCTCAGAAAAATTTTAAAGCAGCTGTAACCAAATGCCCACTTTGGTCATAAAAAATAAAAATTTCAGCAGAGTATGGCGAGAATATCAGGCTTGAGCAGTGTCATTCCCAGTGTACACTGAAAAAACATAATGCAATTTTTTAAGTTTTCATTAAAATTCTTACCAATATCCCAGGTTCTCTAAGCCTAGGAGTAGTAAATCTGCATTATTTTTTTTCATTACTAAACAAGAATATGGGTAGTTCTGGAATGCAGCATTGTTACGGTTAGACTGCAGTATGATTGCTAAATTAGTAGACCACTGGCAGTACCCTGGGTCTGAACTTGTTTGGATAAGAGGCTTGGTTCTTCTGTGTGGTCGTCTATCAGGAATCAGGGAGGGGCTCCTGGGGGTCAGTGGTCAAGAGAACATGCTTTGTAATGCCACTTCCTGGGTTCAGATTCATGATCTTCCATTTGACCTTGGCAAACTACTTGGTTATATCACAGTCTCCTCATAAAATGAAGATAATAATAGTGGACACTCTGTGGATGTCTTATGAGTAAACACTAGGTATTTTTAAGAGGTCTTAGCACAGTCTTGGATAGAGACAGTACTCAGTAAATGCTGGCTGGTGTCACTAGTCTTAGCTGAACTAGATGCACTAACGCAGAACATCCCTGTCACAAGTTCAGGCTGCGTGAGTGAAGGCAGATCAGCAGACAGGCGTGACTCAGCCCAGCTCCACAAGTGAGGCACCCCTCACGGGGACACAGACCTCCCTGCCAACAGCAAGGGAGTTTTGCCTTCGCATTTGGATAATTGCTTATTCATTCAGGTTAGCAAGTGGCTACTGTAAGCTTTCAGATGGACTCTCCACTAGAGCTCAGGATGCATGCGAGCTGGTGCCTGTATTTCATCATTGAAAAGTGAGCATTTGCATTTTTAAAAAGAAGTTTCTACTTAGATAAGTAAGATTAGATAGATGGATACTCAGAAGGTAGAACAAGGACTAGAGGAGAGGAGAAGTGATGTTTTGATGAGAAGAGCGTAAGTAGAGAATCTCAGGTCCCTCCCTCCCAACGTCAAGGCATGCAGATACAAAATGGATTTATCACATAAACCGGTGTGCTTACCTTGGGCATGCAGGAAAGGAGTAAAACTTGATGGGTGCAAGAAAAACCGAAAACTTGTGGTCTCAGGTCGCCCAGGAATTTTTAATAACTGTATTAAGAGTTACAAACTCACAGGACGACAGAAAAGAAAAGAGTTTGGACAGATGTTAGGCGATCAGCGGTAATGACACAGAGTTGAGGAGCAATGGAGAGTAGCGGTGCCTCGGGAAGACTGGAGCTTACTTACTCCTTTAAAGGCAGCTACTGTTTGCACCCAGCTGACTGTCACCATGATGGAAGCTTGATGGATGAGGGCCATGTCTTCCAATTTGGCAAGAAAAGCAGGGAGCAGTCTTTTTAAAATTTTCAGATCTCTGTTTTAGAAGATTACCAACCAATTGAAATATAAGACATTGTATGGCTCAGTATTAGAGGCCAAAAGATCATGCATCTGTGTGTCCAGTTGAATGTGATGTCTTAAACATTGTGGCTTACTCACATTCTATTGGAGGTGAGTTATATATCGTAAGCAAAAGCTCTGGCCAAACTTTTCCAGTCAAAAATGGATCCTGTCATTCAGATAGCCCCACAGGATTTTGGGAAATGGCCGTGGAGCATATTCCATGCATATTTCTTGAAGATGAGTGACCTAGGAAACTTTATATGCAAAACAGGCCTTCCTGTCTTGAAGACTTAGATTTTCCTTTGACCATACCTGCCCTCCAGCAGGATTTTTACTGTCACCAGCCACATCATCCTTTGCATGTAATCTCTGGATGCCATTTTCCCTTAGCAATGACAGAGTTCAGTGGTTGCAACAGAGATCCTATAGGTCACAAAGACTAAAATTGTTATTATCAAGCCCTTTGCAGAAGAAAACTGACCAACCCCTGTGTGTGTCACTCAGTCATGCCTGACTTTTGCAACCCCGTAGACTGTAGCCCTCCAGGCTCTTCTGTCCATGGGAGTCTCCAGGCAAGAATACTGGAGTGGGTTGCCATTTCCTTCTTCAGGGGATCTTCCCAACCCAGGAATTGACCCCGGTGTCCTGCATTGCAGGCAGACTATTCACCAACTGAGCTACAAGGGAAGCTCTGTAATCCAAATAGACCAACCCCTAATCCAAATAAATACACCAGCCAAAAATGAGTATGTAATTTGAGAAGTACTGTAAGAGAAGTCTGTGTATAGAAATTCATGTGCTTGTGCATAAAGTTCTGAGAGAACTTAGAGGAGGGAGGGATCCTCACTCCTCAGAGGCAGTGTGGAAGGCTGGGCCAAAAAGGCAAGGTTCAACTTAGGCCTGAAGGACAGGGCAGAGTTCCCCACGTCCAGAAGGGAGAACTTTTAGCCGTGGCATGCTGGGATCACCGCTAACCATTTCAGCTTGCAGAAGACAGGAAGCCAAGGGCAGCTGAAAACTCCTGAGAGTAAGTCAGGGAGGTAAGGAAATCTTAGCTAAGTGCCCTTTCAGCTCTCAGAAGCACGAGGTTCATATTTATTTACAGAATAGCTCCTTTGACTCAACTTCAAAGTAGAACACTGTTGCTGCTGCTGCTGCTGCTGCTAAGTCACTTCAGTCGTGTCTGACTCTGTGCGACCCCCATAGACGGCAGCCCACCAGGCTCCCCCGTCCCTGGGATTCTCCAGGCAAGAACACTGGAGTGGGTTGCCATGTCCTTCTCCAATGCAGAAAAGTGAAAAGTGAAAGTGAAGTTGCACAGTCGTGTCCGACTCTTCGAGACCCCATGGACTGCAGCCCACCTGGCTCCTCTGTCCATGGGATTCTCCGGGCAAGANAGGCAAGAACACTGGAGTGGGTTGCCATGTCCTTCTCCAATGCAGAAAAGTGAAAAGTGAAAGTGAAGTTGCACAGTCGTGTCCGACTCTTCGAGACCCCATGGACTGCAGCCCACCTGGCTCCTCTGTCCATGGGATTCTCCGGGCAAGAGTACTGGAGTGGGGTGCCACTGCCTTCTCCAGAACACTGTCAGGTGGTGTACAAACTAGCTGGTCGAGGTAAACAATGAATGTGTCCATAGGAAAAGTATCTGAGCACACCAAGCTAACCTTTTTTTTCTCAGACAGTGACATTGCACACAGTGGACACTTGATTTTTGGCTCAACAAAGTATCAGAATTCAGTCTGTCAAAGCAATAAGGAATGTGGGTTTGTTTTTCCTAAGAATAGTTTGCAAAGCATATATTCCACATGGAGTGGTACTGTATATGTTTTATTTAACATCCAGCAGTAACGCATACCCAGTAAGTGCTTGGCACATATTTTCTGAATTAATAAGCTAGTCAAAATAATTTATATTTATCCAGTTTCTACTTGTTCTTCAAGATTTCTCTATTGAACATTCCAGAATTGTCATTTGAGATGGAGACCAAGGACGATAGCACCAGAGTTGCTTGGAGGCTCTTTGAGGGGTTCATTGTGCTCATTGGAGGGTTATATCCCAAGAGTACTGATCCAGTTCTTCCACGCTCCCACTCATACTTGTCAGCTCAACAGTAGTGAGCAGGGAAAACCCACTCGTCCTAACTCAGCATGATAGTTCCTCACATTTCTTTGAAGGAAATCCAGGAGTTTAGTTAGTGTATTCATTAGGGCAATGCTAATTGTTGCAACAAAGTAACCCAAAACGCACATAAGGTAGATCACTTTCAACATTAGATCTTACACTCCCTTCCTTTCAGTGATGTCATATCTTGTGTCAAGCTGGTTTTTCAAGACTTGTGATTTTCAAAAGCAAATACTGTGCCCAAATCAACACTGCAGAGGAAATAAAGTTGGTGGTGTTTGAGAAGTTGTGCAAAGCTCAACAGATGCACAAATCTCATTAGGAAGCAGTGATGGTTATGTAAGAATATTTCTCTCTCAACTTTTTATGTATTATTTTTTTCAAATGGAGCTACTAGACTACTCTAAGGACATACATTTGTAACTTTTTTTAACCTAACCACTTTGAAATGGGATCATTAGATACTTTTTTCTTGGAATGGGCACTGTGAAACAATGAGGAAATTGGGGAACCTCTGCCCTGGGGCCTTCTTGCATGTAGAAGCTCGGTTCAAGGTAAAGCTGGCTTTAACTGCCGGCTTTAACTTGCCAGACAGGTGTGTCCATGCTCAAGCTTATGGCAGGAGGGAGGGGAGACGAGAGAGGGAAACCTCGCTCTCCAAGGCAGGGGCCTGGTGGTCTTAACTCACTTGACTCATGTCCTGTCAGCAAGACCTTAGTTAAATGGCAATAAGTTCTGGAGACTGTGGCTAGCAAGTATAGCATTGCTAGCCGGTCATGGCCCAGGCAGCTGCAGAGGAGGAGAGGATGAGTGTGGTGGACAGCTGAGTCTCTGTACTGTCCACCCTCTGGCCACTTAAAGACCATCCCCCTCTTCCCCCAAGGAAGAAGCAAGACGCACCGAACCCTTTCCTGCTCCAAGGTTCGATCCATCTGCGGATCCTCAGTTATTTCCACTAGGGATGGAATAGCTCCTCCTGGTCTGGACAGCTATGTAACAAAAGACAAGTCATGTATGCCAACCCACCTAAAACACACGCAACACATTCATATGACCATGTGGGAACTCAAGTATGATGTAGCTGCATTTAAAGATTGCCATTTAAAACGCTGGAGTATAATCGCTTTACAGTATTAGTTCCTGCTGTTCAGTGAAGTGAAGCGGCGCTCTGCAGACACACGCCCCCACCCCCCTGAGCCTCCCTCCACTCTGGCTCCTCACAGAGCGCCAGGCTGAGCTCCGTGTGCTGTACAGAGCTTCCCTCTAGCTGTGCGTTTCCCACGCGGTGACGTGTACATGGCAGTGCTACGCTCTCAATTTGTCCCCATCCTCCCCTTCCCCACTGAGCCCACAAGTCCATGCTCTCCATCTGCGTCTCCATTCCTTCCCTGAAAATAGCTTCATCATTACCGTTTTTCCAGATTCCACATATACGATGTGTGTTTTTCTCTGTCTTCATTCTGTATAACAGACTCTGGTCCATCCACCTCTCTACAAATGGCCCAATGTCTTTTAGACAGAGGAAGAACTGGTCCATAGCAGTAATGGAACTCCCCTGCAAGGGCACTTCGGAGTAACCTTTGGTCTGGCAGTGGGTGGCTGGCAGGAGGAGTTCCTCGACTGGCCTGCTTCTGCTCTCTGGGGAAAACTCTCTTGCTCACTGTCTCCAAAAGGGCCCCCAGCACCAAGACTTCAGGCTATCTCACAGTAGAATGTATGTAAAACTAAGGAATAAATAACTGTAATTAAGATTTCCTTTTTATCCTAAACACATTCAGTCCCCCTCACCTCTTTAAATCAATACACTAAGCTCCTTTCTGTAATCTTGGCAGGCAAGTATGTGAAACTGATGAATAGAAAACGAACAATTTTTTTTTGCCCCATTTTAGCATTATTAGTTAATCTGTGATTCTGGTGGTATTAGCAACTATGAGGTAGAACCCTTTATTTCTCTACTTCCCAAATCTTCTCTAATGACCTTTATTTCTTTTATAAAGAAAAAATGTATTTAGGAAATTAATAGATATTTCATCCTGTACTGGGAATTGATGCTGGCAATTTGATCTCTGGTTCCTCTGCCTTTTTAAAATCCATCTTGAACATCTGGTAGTTTACGGTTCACGTAGTGTTGAAACCTGGCTTGGAGAATTTTGAGCATTACTTTGCTAGCGTGTGAGATGAGTACAACTGTGCGGTAGTTTGAACATTCTTTGGCATTTCCTTTCTTTGGGCTTGGAATGAAAACTGACCTTTTCCAGTCCTGTGGCCAATGGTGAGTTTTCCAAATTTGCTGGCATATTGAGTGCAGCACTTACACAGTATCATCTTTTAGGATTTCAAATAGCTCAAGTGGAATTCCATCACCTCTGCTAGCTTTGTTTGTAGTGATGCCTCCTAAGGCCCACTTGACTTCACATTCCAGAATGTCTGGCTCTAGGCGAGTGATCACACCACTGTGGTTATCTGGGTCATGAAGATCTTTTTGCTATACTTCTGTGTACTCCTACCACCTCTTCTTAATATCTTCTGCTTCTATTAGGTCCATACCATTTCAGTCCTTTACTGTGCCCATCTTTGCATGAAATGTTCGCTTTGTATCTCTAATTTTCTTGAAGAGATCTCTAGTCTTTCCCATTCTATTGTTTCCCTCTATTTCTTTACATTGGTCACTGAGGAAGGCTTTCTTATCTCTCCTTGCTATTCTTTGGAACTCTGCATTCAAATGGGTATATCTTTCCTTTTCTCCTTTGCTGTTCCCATCTTTTCTTTTATCAGCTATTTGTAAGGCCTCCTCGGACAACCATTCTGCCTTTTTGCATTTTTTTTCTTGGGGATAGTCTTGATCCCTGTCCCCTGTACAATGTCATGAACCTCCACCCATACTTCATCAGGCACTCTTACCTATCAGATCTAGTCACTTAAATCTGTTTCTCACTTCCACTGTATAATCATAAGGGATTTGATTTAGGT
>SJYA01002968.1:3935-51073 GCA_006410615.1 Neotragus moschatus
TAGTGAAATTAAAAGTGCGCAAAAGTGTGCAAACTTTGTAACTTTTCAATTTTACTTTTAAATATTTATCCTCTCATATATACTCAAGGAAATTTGTACAGTGGTTAACTTGAGTGGCAAAATAAGATAATCAGAGAACAATGTAAGTATCTCTCAATAAGGGAATGGATAAATTAACTGTCAATTTTGTATGATGAAAAATCTTGAATACAGTGGGGGAAAAAAATGAGACTTTGCCTATATGGGAAAAACAATTCAAATGGCAGCATATTTCTCATAAGAAATGGTGAGAACTGAAAGGAAGTGGCACATTTTTCCAATGCTGAAAGGAAAATTCTGTCAACCCAAGTATAGTTTTAGGAAACTCTCTGAATGGAAAGGAAGTGAAAAAAGAAGTATTGGAAAATTAGGAAAAAAGGGTGAAAAAAGAAATGAGTTTTCTAATTATATCTGAGAGTCGAAGGAAAAGTTATAATACTCTCTTAAGTGGTAATAAATATATGTAGAAAAATATTTAAGAAAACCATGTCATATGGAAGGGAGGTTAAATGTAGATACAGTTTCTATATTCCCTATAACTGCCAAAATAAAAACAGTAGACAATGAGAAGCTATGAGTATATTATGTAATACTTAAAACAAATGAAAGCCGTACAAAAAGATATCCTCCAAATCACTATGAAGAAATTAAGATCATATCCTAAAACCCACAATAATATAAACAGATGAATGAGTCACAGAAGCAAAAATCATTACTCACTAAATGATAAAATGAGAAACCTATGCTTTAATATATTATAGTCACATTAAATATAAATGGTCTAAATATACCAATTAAAAGGGATTCTCCGAGTGGATTAAAAACAGCTAAGTGATATATGTCTATAAAAGACTTGCTTCAAATATAATAATACAGGAATTTGAGATTAAATGTGAAAAGATATATTACTACACAAATATTAATTTAAAAAGCAATAAGTGAAAGTGAAGTGAAGTCTCTCAGTCATGTCCAACTCTTTGCGATCCGTGGACTATAGCCCACCAAGCTCCTCCATCCATGGGCTTCTCCAGGCAAGCGTACTAGAGTGGGTTGCCATTTCCTTCTCCAAAAAAGCAAAAAAGATTATAATAATATCAAAAAATGTAGACTTTAGGGCAAAGAAAATTACCAGAGACCGAGTGAGGACGTTGCATATGATAAGAGTCACTCCTTTTAGTGACTTCATAGCAGTTCTGAGGCGATATTGGCTCAGTGGTGTCCAGCTCTTTGTGACCCTATGGATTATACAGTCCATGGATTTTCTAGGCCACACTAGAGTGTATAGCCTTTCCCTTCTCCAGAGGATCTTCCCAAACCGGAGGCTGAACCCAGGTCTCCCACATTGCAGTCAGAGTCTTTACCAACGGAGCCACCAGGGAAGCCCACATAACAATTCTAAATCTATATGAGTCACAACACAGAGCTGTGAAATATATGAAGCAAAACAGACAGAACAGAAAGGACAACAGACAAACATGTAATTACAGTTGATGACTTAAAAACTCATCTCTCAAGAATCAATAGAACAACTAGATACAAATTTAGCAAGAATGGAGAATTTAAAAAAATATATAATGATAGGATCCAGCTGGCACTTATCAAAATCTCCACCCCCAAAACATCAGAATAGTTTTTTAATGTCCACAGAACACATACCAAGGTAAAGTAGATCATGGGACATAAAACAAAACTAAACACGTTTTAAAAGTTTAATTCTTACATATTACATTTTCTAAACACATGGAATCAAACTAGAAATCAATAACTGAGAGATAATAAGATTATCTATGAGCAGTTGGAATCTAAACAACACACTTATAAAGAGCCTTTCAGTAAAAATGAAAGTCTCAAGGGAAATTAAAAACACAAACACACACACACACACATTGAACTGAAACAAAAATGAGAGTATATCAGAATTTGTGGGGCACAGTTAAAGCACTGTTGATAGGTAAACTTACAGTACTAAAATGCTTACATTAACAAAAAAAAAGAAAAGGAAAATCCTCAAATTAGTACTATATTCCCACCTCAAGAAACTAGGAAGAGGAAAATAAAACCAAAGTAATCAAGAGAAAAGAAATAATAATAGATAAGAGCANGTTGATAGGTAAACTTACAGTACTAAAATGCTTACATTAACAAAAAAAAAGAAAAGGAAAATCCTCAAATTAGTACTATATTCCCACCTCAAGAAACTAGGAAGAGGAAAATAAAACCAAAGTAATCAAGAGAAAAGAAATAATAATAGATAAGAGCAGAAATCAATGACACTGAAAATAGAGAAAACAAATGAAGCAAAACCTTGTTCTCTGAAAGATCAATAAAACTGATAAAACAGACAAAGAAAAATAGAGAAGACACAAATGTCCAAAATTAAGTGTGAACAGGGGTTACCACTGCAGATGCTGCAGAGCAGGGAAAAAGATCAATAAGAAAACACTGCGAATAACTCTACATATATCAGTTCAGTCGATCGGTCATGTCCNTCTATGCAGAGTACATCATGAGAAACACTGGACTGGAAGAAACACAAGCTGGAATCAAGACTGCCGGGAAAAATATCAATAACTTCAGATATGCAGATGCCACCACCCTCATGCCAGAAAGTGAAGAGGAAGTAAAAAGCCTCTTGATGAAAGTGAAAGAGGAGAGTGAAAGAGTTATCTTAAAGCTCAACATTCAGAAAACGAAGATCATGGCATCTGGTCCCATTACTTCATGGGAAATAGGCGAGGAAACAGTGGAAGCATTGTCAGCCTTTATTTTTTGGGGCTCCAAAGTCAGTGCTGATGGTGACTGCAGCCATGAAATTAAAAGATGCTTACTCCTTGGAAGAAAAGTTATGACCAACCTAGATAGCNCTTAAAGCTCAACATTCAGAAAACGAAGATCATGGCATCTGGTCCCATTACTTCATGGGAAATAGGCGAGGAAACAGTGGAAGCATTGTCAGCCTTTATTTTTTGGGGCTCCAAAGTCAGTGCTGATGGTGACTGCAGCCATGAAATTAAAAGATGCTTACTCCTTGGAAGAAAAGTTATGACCAACCTAGATAGCGTATTGAAAAGCAGAGATATTACTTTGTCAACTAAGGTCTGTCTAGTCAAGGCTATGGTTTTTCCAGTAGTCATATATGGATGTGAGAGTTGGACTGTGAAGAAGGCTGAGCGCCGAAGAATCGATGCTTTTGAACTGTGGTGTTGGAGAAGACTCTTGAGAATCCCTTGGACTGCAAGGAGATCCAACCAGTCCATTCTGTTGGAGATCGGCTCTGGGATTTCTGTGGAAGGAATGATGCTAAAGCTGAAGCTCCAGCTTTAGCTTTAACTTTGGCCACCTCATGCGAAGAGTTGACTCATTGGAAAAGACTCTGATGCTGGGAGGGATTGAGGGCAGGAGGAGAAGGGGACGACAGAAGATGAGATGGCTGGATGGCATCATTGAATCGATGGACGTGAATCTGAATGAACTCCGGGAGTTGGCTATGGACAGGGAGGCCTGGCGTGCTCTGGTTCGTGGGGTCGCAAACAGTTTGACCCGACTGAGGCCGTGAACTGAACTAAAGCATACTATTTTCATCATTATTATTTATATTTGGGTTGGCTCTTTGGGAGGTGTGATGATACTGATGAGATTTTTGTTTGTTTTATTTTAGAAGTGACTGAAATTTTGATGGGACTAAAGTGGCAACCCACTCCAATATTTTTCCCTAGAGAATCCTGTGGACAGAGGAGCCTGGTGGGCTGCTGTCCATGGGGTTGCACAGAGTTGGACACGACTGAAGGGACTTAGCAGCAGCTGCCGCCACCAATATTCTTGCCTGGAGAATCCCAGGGGCAGGGGGGCCTGATGGGCTACTGTCTATGGGGTCGCTCAGCATCAGACATGACTGAAACGACTTAGCAGCAGGAGCAGCAAAGTCCTGTTACTTGTTGACATTGGCTAGGAAAAGTATTTCTTAACCTATCAAGAATACCAACAATCTGTTTGCATTCTACCCCAAAGCACTTAAATCACACAGAGCTCTAAAATGTAATGAGAATCACATCAGTGTTTTGCAATCATGGGCAGAGAATTGTGTAGTTAAGTCAGTGGAAGCTTTCAGAGAACTGACATTTCCCCTCAAGTCCCTATACATGTTAGTGATGGTGTCAGCATAAAATTCAGCTTTGGATGAGTTGTTGTTGTTTAGTCGCTAAGTTGTGTCTGACTCTTTGTGATCCCATGAACAGTAGCTTGCCAGGTTCCTCTGTCCATGGGATTTCCCAGGCAGGAGTACTGGAGTCGGTTACCACTTATTTCTGCAGGGGATCTTCCTGATCCAGGGATCGAACCTGCAGCTCCTGCATTGGGAGGCAGATTCTGTACTGCTGAGCCACCAGAGACAAGGACTTAACTCAAATTATAATTCTATATTCTCTTTGAACCAATAATTCTGGTTCAAAGATAGTTTATCTTGTAGGTACAAATGATATCTGTATAAAGTTTAAACTGATATTTGTACAATATTGTCTACAATACTGTGTGTAATTACAAAAAATCCTAATTCATCATAATCTCTATTAATGATGAATTTCCATGTAACCTTTAATAATGTTCCATGTGAACTGATGGAGAATGATTTCAAAGAGATAGTAAGTGATCAAAGCAAGACATGGTAAAGACTGTACAAAATGGTACCAACAGGAGAAAACACTGGGTATCTGTGGATTCATTTGAATAAGCATAGCATAGTCTGTAGAAAGACACACAAAAATATTGGTAAGGGTTAGATGTCTTTGAAGGAAAGAGTGTATGATAAGGAGTTGGGAGAAAGAGGAAAACTTACTTTTTATTCCCTATTTTTATCTTTCAGATTTTGTGCCTATGTATGGTAGAATGGAATATCTTCCCCAATTCTTCATTCTTGTATAATAACATTTTATATCCACACTTTTTCGCATATGGTTTGAAGTTTCTTCCTGTAGGTGAAGCAGACTATTCTCTATCATTGAGGTAAGGCTAGGTCCTGTCATCTGAATTAGCTGAAGGCATGTGAACCAGCAGATGTTCAAATATTCTAGCGTGATCTCATTTACCCTCTCGTGTTCTTGGGATCTGTCACGTGAAGAACATAATCCTGAGTGCTGCCAGTACCAGAATGAAGAAAAGGTATGGAGCAGACCAGGACTCAACTTACAGCTTTGAGCCAAGCTGTGTAAAATGGAGCCACACCAGCCAAACTGTGGACTTGTGAGCATGAAAAAATAAATGTTTGCTGTTGTAAGCCACTGAGTTGTTTATTGCAAAGGATTGTTGTAGCAGTAGCTGAATAGGACAAATCCTATTAAGCTCTCTTAATTGACCCTTGCTTAACCAGATTCCTGTATTAACCAATGCCCTTTTTTCTCCATGTAAACATATTAACTGATGCCCGTTGCCTCTTAAATATTCATAACTAGTAGGCTAATCTAGACCTCCCTGGTGGCTCAGATGGTAAAGCATCTGTCTACAATGCGGGAGACCCCGGTTTGATCCCTGGGTTGGGAAGATCCCCTGGAGAAGGAAATGGCAATCCACTCCAGGACTATTGCCTGGAAAATCCCATGGACAGAGGAGCCTGGTAGGCTACAGTCCATGGGGTCGCAAAGAGTTGGACACGACTGAGCGACTTCACTTTCACAGTAGGCTAATCTATTACAGTCACATCCTTCCACTCCTTCCAGTTGAATCATATGCTTACTAAGAGTTAGATATCTGTTCTCAGTCTTATCTATTTGTTTTATCAGTTGAGTTATTGATAACTCATAGTTATCAATGAGTTTTGATTAATTTAATTAAATGTGACTAAAATAGGATGTGGGCTTCCCAGGAAGCATTAGTGGTAAGGAACCTGTCTATCAATGCAGGAGACATAAGAGACACAGGTTCAATTCCTGGGTTAGGAAGATCCCCTGGAGGAGGGCATGACAACCCACTCCGGCATTCTTTCCGAGAGAATCCCCATGGATAGAGGAGCCTGATAGGCTACGGTGCATAAGGTTGCAAAGAGTTAGACATGACCAAAGCAACTTAGTGTGCATGCACACAAAATAGAACGCATTGCTTGTATGAAAACTACCATGTAATCTTTGAGCAAGCTCAATAAAAGTCACTAAAAACTGTGAGAAAATTAGTTTAATCTTGGTAAATAAATACTATAAAGATATAAAAGGATTTTCATTGAAACTTGCTTCCCAAATTTTAAAAAATTGTCATCCCTTTTAAAGACACTAAAACTAAAAATGATCAATTATAGATTATTTATTGGAGAATGATTATATGGTATTCAGCATCCAAAGATCTTGACCCTGCATGCAAATATTTGTGAACTACTACACTTATCTGTTTTTTTTTAATTTTTTTTTTTTAGTTTGTTTTGCTTTACAATACTGTATTCGTTTTGCTATACATTGACATGAATCAGCCATGAGTGTATATGAGCTCCCAATCCCGACCCCTCTCCCCCTTCCCGCCCCACACCATTTCTCTGGATCATCCCCATGCATCAGTCCCAAGCATCTTGCATCCTGCATTGAACCTAGACCAGTGATTCGTTTCACTTATGATATCATACATGTTACAATGCCACTCTCCCAAATCATCCCACCCTCTCCCTCTCCCACAGAGTCCAAAAGGCTGTTCTGTACATCTGTGTCTCTTTTGCTGTCTTGCATACAGGTTTATCATTACCATCTTTCTAATCTCCATATATATGTGTTAGTATACTGTATTGGTGTTTTTCTTTCTGGCTTACTTCACTCTGTATAATCGGCTCCAGTTTCATCCACCTCATTAGCCGATTATACACGTATCTGTTTTAAGTTTAACTGTTGAAAGTATGTATTGTGCATTATTTATTAAATTTATGATTCCTTGAGGCTCATAGACAGTTTTCCATTGATTACATCTTCATGGAAGGAAAGGCCTTTTCCAGGTTCACACCTGGAATTCACTCCTGAATGAATTCATTCAGGAATATAGAGCTCTGTGCTGAGTCCTAGACTCAGTGTCTGGCTTCAGTTAGAGACTTAAATAAAGCACGACTTTAGAGTTTCTAGTGCCTGTCTTCTGGTCCTCAGGCTTTCAGAAAGCTGCTTTAAATGTTAAAGTGTATGAATGCAATAGTATAAATTCTACTTTCATAATGAAGGCATAATGGCTGATCAGTTTAGTTTATCTTTAAAGCTAAACAAGAAAGAATGAGTTCTCATGTTGAACCCAAAGGTTCCTCGCCGTGAATCCGTCGCCCCAAAGACCACCGAGACCAGGTTTCGATGCAAACAGCAAGAGGATTTTATTGTACCTGCGCGCCGGGGTTCCCTCTCCTTAAGCAAGGAGCGAGAACCCTGAGTGTTGTTACATGGTAGCTTTTAAGCACAAGCAAGCGGAAACAGTTTGATTGGTTACAGGTGTTGACATTTATCAAGGATTGATTCATTGATAACAGGTTACAACTGTTGACCAGGTGGCGCCCCTGTGGCGGGCAGTTTCTCGGAACAACAGCTCTTCTGGAAAAGTCCCGAGGAAGTTTCATAGGTTACAGAGATATGCGTGAGCTCGGGATGGGGTGCCTATGCATAGTCCTTTCCCAGTTACAGCTGAGAGGGTAAGTTTGGTTTCCCCCTCATTTTGCCACCTGCAGGTTGTATGGGGCTGAGAAATGTAATCAGAGATAAACAGGCCACGTTTCCATGAGTCAGAGATAACCCTGGGCAGTTTGGAAAGTCTTATACTAAAAAACACATTCTTACACTCAAATGCTATCACTTAAGACTACTGTCTATGAGTTCTAGTACACTATATTCAGAAAGCTTTATTCAATTTAACCTTGTTTTAAAGACAGTAGTCTACAGTGAATAATTTTAACAACTAAAAATTCAGTTTATCCTAGTCATCCTCTATCTTGTCTCTGCACCCCTCCTCTCTCCAATCCCCCAGCTTGTAACAGTAAAACTCCTGGAATAGTTTGATTTGGTTACCTTTCCATTCTGCTATTCTTTTCAAGCCGGATGTCGATCAGGTTTATTTCATGGCTTGTCTACTAGACGACCATTTGACTATTGCTCTAACTGTGGTTTTGAGAAAGCCACAGATTACAGCCGTCTGAAATATTTTCCCAAATGACTCCCCGACAAGATTTTTCCAGGCCAGCACTCCTATGCTTACATTTAATACTTTCAAAAGAGCGGATGGAGAGTGGGTATTATTTGCATGAAGCCACTATATATATTTGAAATAAGAAAGACAAAGGCCTCTTTTAATTCTTCCCTGAAGTGTACAGTTAGCAGAGAAGAGTTTACTAGGGCTTCTTGGAGAAAAGCATGGACTTGGCTCTGACTGAAAGGAAGAGATTCTGAGAGTTCAGGTGTGGACATTTGCTTGAGAAAGAGCAGCACAGTTGGAATAATTCCTAGCTGGGGTGCCGTGATAAGAGAACACCTCGGCGAAAGCAACAAGGTGAGGGATGCTGGTGTACATCTCACTGCTACGTAAATAGACTAGTATTTCCCTAAAGCCTCTTATGGGCTTGGAAGCAACTCTTATCTGAAAAGTAGGTATATTGCAGTTAGGGATATGACTTCATCAAATCTATGATTTTTCTGTATACTCGTTGAGGAGCATCGAGGCCCCAGATGAAATCAAAGTGGTTCCAATCCGGCAATAGTTTGAAGTAACGGAGATTCCTGATTTGGGGGAGTATCCTGACCACATCTTGGGGTGTGATAAGAATATCATTTCCACCAGCCCAAATAGCAGTAGGTACTTTCATGGCAGTCAGGTCATATAGTGGAGGACGACTCTACAGAAGAGAGAGAAAGGACATTCATGAGAAGAAGCTCCTCAGAGCAACAACTGACTTCAAATAAGTAGAGAGAGTACTAGATGAGTATTTAAGATGACCATAGGAAGATAGCATGCAATGGTCCCCGTATTCAAGGAGTGTGAAGGAACAAGGCAAAATGGCTAAATAAATGTTTGTATACAAAGGAGGGAATGTTCAATGCTATACAACATTCCCCAAATATGATGGAAGTGAAGACAAAGAAGAAATTATTTTCAACTGAGGTTTCATGTAAAAAGCAGTCATTTGAAGGGCTTCCCTGGTGGTTCAGATGGTAAAAAGTCTGCCTGCAATGCAGGAGATCTGATTTTGATCCATGGGTCAGGAAGATACCCTGGAGAAGAGCCTGGCTACCCACTCCAGTATCCTTGCCTGGAGAATCCCATGGACAGGGGAGACTAGTGGGCTACCATCCAAGGGGTTGCAAAGAGTTGGACACAACTGAGCAACTCACACTTTCATTTTCACTTGAAGAATGGTTGTATTTTAAAGATAAGGATGAAGGTGGGAGTACTTTCCAGCAGGCAGATAGAGCATGTGTGCCATGGTCAAGAATAGCAAGCTGCCCAGTGCACCCAGGAAAAAAAAAAAAACATGTAAGGGAATACAGTAGGAAATAAGACTAGAGACAGTCAAGGTCTAAATGTCAGGTTAAGGCAGTTGGGCATCATTCAGAAGTTTTAGAGACAAGACAGGGTCATTTCTCATAGCTTTTCCTAGTTTGTGGGATGACTTGAAGAAGAAATTTGTTGGGAATGGGTCCTGAAAAAAATCTAGGCAGGCAGTTTGGATTATCCTCAGAGCAGGATAACTGAAGCTGTTGTTTGGTCACTAAGTCATGTCTGATTCTGTCACGACATGGACTATAGCCCATCAGGCTCCTCTGTCCCTGAGATTTCCCAGGTGGGATTACTGGAATGGGTTGCCATTTCCTTCTCCAGGGATCTTCATGACCCAGGGATCGAATCCATGTCTCTGGAACTGGCAGTCCTATTCTTTGCCACTGAACCACCAACAAAGCCCTCAAAGCTGTAGAAATGGCTAAATTATTCAAACACAAAGGGGAGAGATATGGGAAGAATTTGGAGAACTCTGATAACTGAGAGCGGCGAGGGTTAAAGAGTAGCTTGTGAGAGGATAAAGAGAGCAATCAAAAAGGGAGGGAAAAAAATCAGTATGTTACATTATGGAAATCCAAGTCTGGGTGGTAAGTTGCAAGGAGTCTATGGTAACTAACACTACACGTGAGAACAGGCAATTATGTTTGGCAATTAAAAGCCACAAATGATCCCATGGACTGGGGCCTGCCAGGCTCCTCTGTCCATGGGATTTTCCAGACAAGAATACTAGAATGAGTTGCCATTTCCTTCTCCAGGGGATCTTCCCCACCCAGGGGTCGAACCCAGGTATCCCACATTGCAGACAGACTCTTTATAGTCTGAGCCACTAGGGAAGGTACCTTAAATAGAAGAGTTATAATAAAAAGATGAGGGCTCAAAGTACCTTTTCTAGTGTTCAGGAGTGAGTAGAGAAGTAGAGATACTTAAATTTTTTAGATATTAAAAAATGTTGATTAAAAACAGAATGATGGAAGCATGGACTGATAGAATTGAAGGCTTGAGGGAAGGGTTTCTGTTTGTTTTTTTTTGTATGAAACAGGAGTTCATTTAAGATAGTAAGAGAAGCCAGTAAGAATAGATGAGAAGAGATGGGGTTGAGGACACAAGGCAGGATAACTTGGATAAGAGGATCATCATATTCTGAGAGTGAAGGGAAAGACAGAATCAAAAAGACAGAGAGATTTTAAGATGGATTAGAGGGAAGTTAAGAAATTTCATTCATACAAATAATGATTATCAAGGGACTAGTAAGTGCCAGATACTCTACCAGCTGGGACAATACTGGTGAACGAAACAGAAGGAGATTCCTACCCTCATAAGGCTCATATAAGTTAATCTTTTTATTCTCAAGAAAACATAGAATGGGCACAGAGATTGTGTTGGGAACTTATGAAGAGGACACACAGTTGAGAATGGAATCAAAATTGACTTCCAATGACACAAAATTACAAGCAAATAAAATAGAATTGGCCTGGAGTAGGGTAGGACCAGCTAGCTAACTGTAAATTCTGAGAACATTTACACTCTCAATATTTGTCATCCCATCATACACTTCAATCCTAAATCTTTTGGGTCAGTTTTACCCCAATGAAGCTGAAACAAGAGAACTTGATAATAATGGTTTTATGTGTATGTGATTTTTTGGTCTTATTTTCTTGTAAATATAACCAATATATAAATATAACATGTTCATGAAAAACAATGAAAGAGAACAAAATTGTGTGAAGTCCAAAATAAGAGCCTCTTTTTACTCCTTTGAGTGCACCCACTTCACCTTTCCTTTCTTCCTTTTCTTGAGAGTTATCACTTTAACATGTGTTGTTTATTTTTTGGCCTTTTTCTAAGCATTTGCAAATATATGCATTTGTGAATTTGTATTGTCTGAGGAACAAGAGAAAACTTTTGTGGGTAACGAAAATGTTCAGGATCTTGCTTGTGATGTGGTTACATGAATGGCTATATTTGTTGAAACACTCAGTTGAACATGTAAAATCAGTGACTTATACTGTATGTAAATCACATCTTAATCATGCTAATTAAAAATAAAAAAATAATAATTAGACACTACGCTCATTGTCTTAGAAGCTAGTGGATTCATTTCCCTAACAATTCAATCTGTTACTGTGAAATTGAGGGCCTCCCTGGTGGCTCAGCAGTAAAAAATCCGCCTGACAATACAGGAGACATGGGGTCAATCCCTGGGTAGAAAAGATCCCGGGAGAGAAGGAAATGGCAACCCACTCCAGTATTCTTGCCTGGGAAATTCCGTGGGCAGAGGAGCCCGGCAGGCTAATGTCCATGGCATTACAAAAGAGTTAGACATGACTTATCGACTAAACAACTGAGAAATTGACTTGTCCGATGGACTCATTTGATGTCCAGAAGCAATTTAATTGACCTATGTTTGCACTGATAGCTTTAGGTATGCCAGTTTGGGAAAATAAAGGAAAATTTTAATTTAACGTTTTTAGTTCATACTGAGAAGCCCAGCTGCTGACTTAGAAAAAAAAGGAAGGTGGCAACAGTGTTGATTAAAAGCATAGGATGGCTAAATGAATATATAAATTTTAGTATGTAAAGTTAGAGGGAAAAAGATGCCTTAAGACTCAACTCTTCACAGGTGGATAATTCTCTTAACTTCTATGTGCAATTTTATATTATTTTATTTTTTTTGTTGGTATCAAGAAGTACGTATTCATTTACTATATAAATTTTTATCACACAATTTTAATTATTATGCAGCTATTAAAATTATATTAAAAATCTCTCTTGCAACATTAGTTATGTTTTGCTTTGACTATAAGTAAAAAACAAGATTGAGAGTTGTAGAAAAGTAGTGATGTTGAGATTGGAAGAAACGTAACAAAATACTGATCATCTAATTATCTCTGGGTGGCGGGATTATAAATGATTTAACTTCCTTAGTATATACTTCTTTTATTTTTAGATTTGTTGAAATAAATAAATATTTAAAATACACTTTGAAAAATCTCTGTCTACCAATGTGAATGTGACCAAGTGCCAGCTGGGATTCTTTTTACTGTCAAATAATTTATCATTATAATTTTTCCAAGCCAACCTTCTAGGGCTGCTCTGAGTAACTCACCTGATTGTAGTGATGCATGTTTTCAGCTTCACTTCCCCAGTCATAAGCTCTGAATTCATCAGAATGGTAAAGCTGGAATGAAATGTTTTATAGAAAAGTAGTATTCAGAATAAGAATTACGACTGTTAGTAGCAAAAGTATAGAAAAGTACTTAGAAAAGTATACTGTATGCTGGGAAGAAAATAAGGCTTCCGTATCAAACCAGAGGATATAAATAAATTTTATTTATTTATAAATAAATGTGCAAAATAAGATCAAGAGAAAGGGAGGCAATGAATTCCTTGGTTTGAAGGAAAAGTTAGTGAGAACCCAAGACTCACTGTGGGAAATCAAATGTCAGGTATTTCTCTCTCTGGGGAAGGCTCAGTTCTTCTGAGGTTCTCCCAGTGTATGTTCAGTTTCAGCTCAGAGCCTACTTTACAAGCTCATATTTAAAATGGGATTCATTCATGTGACCAACTTGGTCTGCACATATCTTGTTCTTTTTCTTAAAATCCAGGGAAATGCAACTATAAAGATGGAGAAAAAGGTAAAATGGAAGCTAGCTGCTAAGCTTCTTAGAACAGACTTGCTACCTCTGTCCTTTCAAATATAAAGAAAATAAGGGCAACGGTTTTCCATGACAAAGACACTACCTGTTTTATATGCAGGATGTTCTGTATTGACGATCCAGTGGGAGCATGGGACATATACACATCCATTCGGCTCTGAAGATAAAACAAAACAAAACATGTTAAAGCAATTATCACCCAATGAAGAAACTGTGCCTTTAAGAAGCAGAGAATAATTATGCTAAGAATGAATAAACAAATACTGCAGTAGAATGGCAAGGCAGAATCTGGTCCGTGCCATTCCATGCTGTCTTATATGTTTCAAGTGGTGCATTTGAGGCTAAAGCGACCCAACAAGAGAGGGCACAAAGAATAAGTTTAAAGCCTCTTTCCTAGGATTTGACTTTATTTTTTAATGCATGGTATTATAAAATCAAGCTGACTATAGCAAGTGGTGGCTAATTGCAAACATGTGAAACTGCTACCTATTGTTGGGCAACTATTATGTTAAATTTGACCAGAGATGAAAGGATGAAGCTGCCTATTCTCTTCTTCAGTCTTCACATTGAATATCTAATCTTCTATGCAGAGAAAATCTCTGCCTTTAAAATGAGTTCAGAGTACCGAATTAGTTTATGTAATATGATAGATACATCAAAATGAAACAAAGGGAACTTCCCTGGTGGCTAAGTGGTAAAGAACCCACCTGCCAGTGCAGAAGACACAGGTTTGATCCCTGATCTGGGAAGATTCCGCACGTTGTGGAGCAACTAAGTCCATGGGCCACAACTATTGAGCCTGTGCTTAGAGCCCAGGAACCGCACTACTAAAGCAAGCGTGCTGGGAACACGTTCTCCAGAACAAGAGAAGCCACTGCAAGAAGAAGCCCATGCACCTGAACTAGAGAGTAGCCCCCACTCCCTGGAACCAGAGAAAGCCTGCACAGCAACAAAGACCCAGCACAGCCAAAAAGAAATTAATAAAATAAAAAACAAAAAGAAGAACCAAAGGAAAGTTGGAATTTCTAAAAGCATCAGATGGCCCTAGAATCAGTATACATACCATATTCATGTTTTTCTTGTTGACTCCTGCCCATAAGGACAGAAATTCACTACATATCACCCACAATATTTTATTGTTGCAGATTTTAATAGAAGGTGACTTTCCTATACTTTCTTCTAAAAAGAAACCTTTGGTACCAAACAACTTCTGTAAAAAATAAAAAATAATTATTCTTTCAAGAATCATTTTCAGATTTCTTGACATTCCCTTTACCCCCAGAATGAGAATTCTTATATTCGTATTTATATTCATATATTTTTTTTCCTGTTGTGCTCAAGGAGACCAAGTTATTTTGGAAAAGTAACTATTTAGAAATCAATCTTTACCTAGGGAATATCAGCAAAAATAATTTGCAAGGAGATGGTAACAATGATCTTCAGCCCCAAATTAGCTAATTTATCCATTGCGAAAGCTCCCCTGAAATTGGTCCAATCAGTGATTGCCTATATTTCTCATTAACTGGCAAGAGAAGTAGAACAGTTTCTCCTTTAAGGTCAAACACTGCCTTGATTAGGAAAGAAAGCAGGGGTTCACCTATGTACACATCACCTTTATTGCCAAATTCAGACTTAAATTGAAGAAAGTAGGGAAAACCATTAGACCATTCAGGTATGACCTCAATCAAATCCCTTATGATTATACAGTGGAAGTGAGAAATAGATTTAAGGGCCTAGATCTGATAGATACAGTGCCTGATGAACTATGGACTGAGGTTCGTNTTGGTGATGGACAGGGAGGCCTGGTGTGCTGCGATTCATGGGGTCGCAAAGAGTGGGACACAACTGAGCGACTGAATTGAACTGAACTGAACACATCACCTTTCTGGTAGTGTACCAGAGTGCTTGAGTTTCATGCTGAAAATTAGAGGATGGTGTACTGAAGGGAGGGTGCCATTGAATAGAAGAAATTGATGGGCGACAGCATGATTAAGACTTCTAGAGTTTATAAAAGCGAGCTTGGGTGGAAATCTCTGATGGAACAACTAGAGCTTCTAGGGGCAACAGATATTATGGAGGGATAAGAGTAGAGAATGGGACTTAAACTGGCAGAAAGTTTGACAATAGGGAATAAGAAACAGATAAATCAGGGAAAATACCTACCTGAGATCTGACCTATGTAGGCAAAGCAATACATATGCAAAACAGGTATACTTAGAGATAGATGTATCTATCTCTGGATTTACTTTATTTAGTTTGCCTGCTTGGAGAAGGCAATGCCAATCCAGTCCAGTACTCTTGCCTGGATAATCCCTTAGATGGNAAATCAGGGAAAATACCTACCTGAGATCTGACCTATGTAGGCAAAGCAATACATATGCAAAACAGGTATACTTAGAGATAGATGTATCTATCTCTGGATTTACTTTATTTAGTTTGCCTGCTTGGAGAAGGCAATGCCAATCCAGTCCAGTACTCTTGCCTGGATAATCCCTTAGATGGAGGAGCCTGGTAGGCTGCAGTCAATGGGGTCGCTAAGAGTCAGACATGACTGAGCGACTTCACTTTCATTTTTCACTTTCATCCATTGAAGAAGGAAATGGCAACCCACTCCAGTGTTCTTGCCTGGAGAATCCCAGGAACAGAGGAGCCTGGTGGGCTGTCGTCTATGGAATTGCACAGAGTCGGACATGACTGAAGTGACTTAGCAGCAGTAGTTTGCCTGCTTAACACTGCCCCAGTGTAGAAAATATCCCAAATTAATGGATGCCAACACATTTTGAAATAGAACTATCAGTCACACAAAAGGGAAGTTACACTGTGGTTTAGTTGCTAAGTCGTGTCCTACTCTTGTGACCCCATGGACTGTAGCCCACCAGGCTCCTTTGTTCATGGGATTTTCCAGGCAAGAATACTGGAGTGGATTACCATTTCCTTCTCCAGCGGATTTTCCCAACCCAGGAATCTAACCCAGGTCTCCTGCTTTGCAGGCAGATTCTTTACCAGCTGGGTTATGAGGGAAGCCTTGTACTCAGTCATTCAGTTGTGTCCCACTCTTTGCAAATCCATAGACTGTAGCTCTCTAGGCTCCCCTGTCCATGGAATTTTCCCCGCAAGAATATTGAAGTGAACTGCCATTTCCTCCTCCAGGGGATCTTCCTGACCCAGGGATTGAACCGGTATCTCTTGCATCTCCTGTATTGGCAGGTGGATTCTTTATCACTGAGCCACCTGGGAATCCCTAAGTTTATTGTTGCTGCTGTTCAGTTGCCCAATCACGTCTGACTCTTTTAGACCCCATGGGCTGCAGCATACTAGGCCTCCCTGTCCCTCACCATCTTCCAAAGTTTGCTCAAATTTATGTCCATTGCATTGGTTCATGTCCATTCAGCCATTTCATTCTCTTGACACCCTCTTCTCCTTCTGCTCTCAATCTTTCCCAGTATCAGGGACTTCTCCAGTGAGTTGATTGTTCACATCAGATGACCAGAATACTGGAGCTTCAGCTTAAGCATCAGTACTTCCAACAAATATTCAGGGTTGATTTCCCTTAAGATTGACTGGTTTGATCCCTTGGTGTCCAAGGGACCTTCAGGAGTCTTCTCCAGCACCACAGTTTGAAGGTATCAATTCTTTGGCACTCTGACTTTTTTACAGTTCAGCTCTCATAACTGTACATGACCATTGGGAAGACCATAGCCTTGACTATACAGATCTTTGTTGGAAAAGTGATGTCTCTGTTTTACAACACACATCTAGGTTTGTCACAACTTTCCTGCCAAGAAGCAATCACCTTCTGATTTCATAGATGCCGTCACCATCTGTAGTGATTTTAGAGCCAAAGAAGAGGAAATCTCTCACTACTTCCACCTTCCCCCCCTTCTATTTGCCATGAAGTGATGGGACTGGATGCCATGATCTTAGGTTTTTTAATATTAGTTTCAAGCCATCTCTTTCACTCTCCTCCTTCACTCTCATCAAGAGGCTCTTTAGTTCCTCTTCACTTTCTGCTATTAGAGTGGCAGTATTTGCATTTCTGAGGTTGTTGATGTTTTTCCTGTATATCTTGATTCCAGCTTGTAGCTCATCGAGCCTGGCATTTCTTATGATGTGCTCAGTGTATCGGTTAAACAAACAGAGTGACAACAGACACCCTTGTCACACTGCTTTCTCAATCTTGAATCAATCAGCTGTTCTGTACAGGGTTCCAACTTTTGCTTCTCAACCCTCAGACAGGTTTTTCAGAAGACAGGTAAGATGGTTTGGTATTCCCATCTCTTTAAGAGCTTTCCACAGTTTGTTATGATCACACAGTCAAAGGCTTTAGCATAGCTGATGAAACAGAGGTAGACGTTTTTCCTGGAATTCCCTTGCTTTCTCTATGATCCTGCAAATGCTGGCAATTTGATTTCTGGTTCCTTTTCTTTTCTAAACCCAGCTTGGACATTTGGAAGTTCTTGGTTCACATAATGCTGAAGCCTAGCATGCAATATTTTAAGCATGACCTTACTAGCATGGGAAATAAGTACAACTGTCCAATGGTCAGTACATTCTTTAGTACTACTCTTCTTGGGGATTGAAATGAGAACTGACCATTTCCAGTCCTGTGGCCACTGCTGGGTCATCCAGTTTTGCTGACATATTGAATGCAACACCTTGGTGGCATTATCCTTTAAGGTTTTGAATAGTTCTGTTGGAATTCCATTGCATCTATTAGCTTTATTAACATCAGTGGTTCCTGAGGCCCACTTAACTTCACACTCCAGAATGTCTGGCTCTGGGTAAATGACCACATCATTGTACTAACCCAGTTCACTAAGATCTTTGCTGTACATCTCTTCCACGTTTTCTTTCTATCTCTTCTTAGTCTCTTCAACATCTGCTAGGCCTCTCCCGCTTCTGTCCTTTATTGTACCCATCATTGGGTAAAATGTTCCTTTGATATCTCCAATTTCCTGAAGAGATCTCTAGTCTTTCCCCACAAAATATGATCCATTGGAGGAGGGAATGGTAAATCACTCCAATATACTTGCAGTGAGAACCTCATGAACTGTTTAAAAGAACAAAAAGATATGACACCGAAAACAGGATTGCATAGGAACCTGGAATGTTAGATCAACGGATTAAGGAAAATTGGACGTGGTCAAGCAGCAGACGGTAAGAACAAACATCGACATCTTAAGAACCAGTGAACTAAAATGAACGGGAATGGGTGAATTTAATTCAAATGACCATGACATCTACTACTGTGGGCAAGAATCCCACAGAAGAAATGGAGTAGTCCTCATAATCAACAAGTGTCCAGAATGCAGTACTTGGGTGCAACCACAAAAGTGACAGAATGATCTTGGTTCGTTTCCAAGGCAAACCATTCAACATCACAGTAACTCAAACCTATGCCTCTGCCACCTGAAGACGGTAGAGAAGCTGATCAGCTGAAGCTGAAGACCTAGAAGACCTCCTAGAACTAAGTTTATTAAATGATACCAGAAACCTACTATCAAATCAATCATTAGGGCTCATGAAAGTTCTTCCTTGTGTTAACTCACAAATCCTTTTTTCCCCACTCCTACCTCTCCACCACAAACCAAGATCTCATCTTAAAAATGAATTATTGATATCCTGACTTGTTCCTTTGATCTCATTTTGGCCACAACTTGTTTTATCCTTCAATTCACATTTAAGGGGCAATCTTGATAAAATGCTAGTCAATGAGCTTTTTAGAGAAACAAAAAGCAGAGAAAAATGGATAAAATCTTAAATTCACAATTGACCATCAAACCAGCTTTCCAACCATTGGAAAATAACCAATAAATAGTTGAATGAATAATTCAGCTGTAAAACATTTAGGCTTTGGCATTTTAGCTTTAGTAAATTGAAGCAAGCTCCCATATAGAAAGGGGTATATTATTCCAGCTTATCTAACATCAAAGTCAAGGACATCAGTGATCAAATTGAAAAATGTCTACCATTTGAGCCCTGTGAATTCATTGACATGCCCAGTGGAACAAAAACAGAACAAGGAAACTGCCATAGCAGTCAGCTCAGCTAGAAATTCTGACTTATACTCAGGTCTGTTAATAACTGAGTATAGTGAGTTATATATGAGAGCTATAGATACAGTGACAGACAGACAGACACTCACACACACACACACACACACACACACACACACACACACACAGCACCTGACCCCAGAGTTTGGTATCTACAGATTTCAAAATGTCCTACTTTTGTTTCATAGTAGATTTTCAAATATTAAGGGTCTATCATCCAAAAGGAGATCCTCATATACACTGTGGCAAAAGGAAGAACTTACCTTGATTGCAGAACTTGGAAGTTGGAAAAATCTGGTAAAAATGCCCGTGGGATATTTGAAGGAGACCACAGGACCCAAGGCAAAATTCATTTTGATTCTTTGTGCCAGTTCAGGCATGGTGGCAAAGGCTACAAACCCTAAGAGAATGGGAGATAAGACAATCTCATAAAAATTAGGAGTAGTGATGTAATGATTCTACTAACAAAAGTGAAGCTCTCCTTTTTCATTTTACTCTTCTACTGCAGCAATCATGGGCAACTCTTCTGAGTCAGTCTGCAAAGTTAATCTATTTTCAGCCCTGTCTACTCTCAAATCTCCATTTCTTTCTTATTCTGGACAATTTAACTTGGTTGGGGAAAGTTAGGGATAAATTGCTGAAGCAACTCCTGCCAAGTAAACTGAGGATGCCCTCAACCCCCACCAAGCGGGGGCTAAGTGCTGGCAGTACTGTCATTCTACTCCAGCTCTGAGATGACAGAGTGAGTCACGGAACCTCTAGAAATAAATGGTCAGTTTGTAGGAGGTGAGTCAATCAGCTCTCTATGCATCACCATCTAGCTATTCTGGAGGAGGAAATGGCAACCCACTCCAGTATTCTTGCTGGGAAAATCTCGTGGACAGAAGAGCCTGGCAGGCTACAGTCTGTGGGGTTACAAAGAGTTGGACAAGACTGAGCATACACACACGCACACATACACACAGTTATTTCACAGTTTTTCTTTTTCACAGTGGAATGAGATTGCATTGCTCCCAGTTCTTCACTGGATGCTTACGAAACCTCTAGAATCCTCTCTGCTTCCAAAAGGTCCACCATGGTCCCAGTAAGGACCAAGTGTCTCTATTTATAATGCAATAGCACTGCATATGTACCTAGCAATATGAGGGTGAAGGTGGTGGGGCTCAGCCCCACACAGGAAAGTCTATGTGGAGGATCTCTTTATTTTGGTTCCCTGTTGTGCTTTCCTGGCCCCCCTCCACTGTGTGTGTGTGTGTGTGTGTGTGTGTGTGTGTGTGTGTGCGTGCGTGCATGAACGCACGCGAAGCCATAGCAGAAGTTTTTTTTTTTTTTTTCCTGAATTTCTTGTTGAAATATTGAAACTATCTTAACCAGAAAAGGAGCTGGCTGGGCACTGATACAAAAACCGAAACAGGCATAATACCTCCCCCTAGAAGATGTCTAGCAGCAGCAGCAGCAGCAGCAGATGTCTAGAAATGTGCAGAGGTAAGTTTCTGATGGTCACACTGGCTGAAGAGTCCTACTCTACGTGGTATTTAATGGGCTGCGCCTGACTTGTTAAAAGTCCTGTGAAGAATCGGTCCTTCCCACGTAACAGAAATTTCTCTGCTCAGGATGCAAACCATGCTTGCTGAAAAATGTCTTGCTTGAAATGCAACGCAGAGCCCTGATAATCAAGTTGATTATTTTCCCTGCCAATTAGGTAATGAGGGCATATCTAAGTCTTACCTACTTTTCTAGTCACACTCAAATCTTCTTTCTCCATACCATCTCTCCACAGCACCCAAGAACCCCATCAGTGAAGCCAAGATTACCTGGTGTGATTTTTGGGTGCCATGTCTAACGTGTTAAGAGAACTTGAAGGAGCCAATCAATTTCTTTGAACTTCTGTTTTCTTTTTCTATGAGATGGGAATAATAGTGGTAGGCTTGTTCTAAAGCTTAGTGAGGGATATTGTAGCAAAGGTCCTGAATGAAAAGCCCTAAACATAGAAAATGCTCCTAAGTGTTAGCAATTATGGTATGATGATTTTCCTGTTAGTGGCAGGTTTTTTTTTTGAGGGGGGGCGGATAGGGTGCTCTTTCTAGTTCTTTTTTAGTATATTCTCTCTAATGCTCATATGCTGCAAGCTAAGTTGCTTCAGTTGTGTCTGCTTCTTTGCAACCCTATGGACAGTAGCCAGCCAGGATCCTCTGTCTATGGGTCTCCGGGCAGGACTATTGGAGTGGGTTGCAATGCTGTTCTCCAGGGGATCTTTCTGATCCAGGGATCAAACCCAGGTCTCTTATGTCTCCTGCATTGGCAGGTGGGTTCTTTACCACTAGCGCCACCTGGGAAACAATGCTCACAGCCTCACAGACTCTCCTAAATTTGTAAGCTGCCTATCAGTATGAATAGGCTTCCCCCTGTGGCTCAGCTGGTGAAGAATTTGCCTGCAATGTGAAAGACCTAGGTTCGATCCCTGGGTTGGGAAGATTCCCTGGCGAAGGGAAAGGCTACCCACTCCAGTATTCTGACCTGGAGAACTCCATGGACTGTATAGTTCATGGGGTCACAAACAGTCAGACACGACTGAGCAACTTTCATTTTCACTTTATCAGTATAAAACACTGCTAAATACATGTTTGTTCTTGATGATAATAGTGGTAATGTAGGATTATTTATTCGGAGAAGGCAATGGCACCCCACTCCAGTACTGTTGCCTGGAGAATCCCATGGGTGGAGGAGCCTGGTAGGCTGGAGGCCATGGGGTTGCTAAGAGTCAGACACGACTGAACGACTTCACTTTCACTTTTCACTTTGATGCACTGGAGAAGGAAATGGCGACCCACTCCAGTGTTCTTGCCTGGAGAATCCCAGGGATGGGGGAGCCTGGTGGGCTGCCATCCATGAAGTCGCACAGAGTTGGACACGACTGAAGCAATTTAGCAGCAGCAGCAGTAGGATTATTTACTATCTCTCACACAGTTTCACCCAAACTAAGAGTGCATTTTCATTTAACCCAGTCTCTTAAAATTAGAAATTTTAGTGGAAGATTGAGAACAAATTCATATTTTTAGTAGTATAGGGTTTTTAAATTTTTATTTGGAGCTATTTTCTTTTTTGAAAAATCTGGGAAACCATTAAGAAGTATACATTCAAAGTACATTTCTTGGACTTTAAAAAAACTTTCTATACAGTGCTTACAGTTAATTGTGTGCTAAGTCACTTCAGTCATGGCCAACTCTTTGTGACCATATGGACTGTAGCCCTCCAGGCTCTTCCGTTCATGGGATTCTCCAGGCAAGAATACTGGAGTGGGTTGCCATTTCCTCCTCCAGGGGCTCTTGCTGAGCTAGGGATCAAACCCAGGTCTCTTATGTCTCCTGCATTGGCAGGCGGGTTCTTTACCACTTGCGCCACCCATGAATCATACACTAAATGTATATGCCTGATTTACTTATAGTAAGTTTTTGCATTCTGATTCACAAAGAAAACATTACTATATCTTTTAAAATTTGTTCAAATGTGAATATAAGCCCTTTTTAAATTTTTTAATATCCCATGTGGGTTGTGAGGAAGGTATGATTGACGTATATTTATCTGTCTTCAAGGATATTTCATGACTTTTGGCTTTACTTTTTCAGCCTGGAGGAGATCTAGAGACTCAGTCTTCAGAAATATTTCTTTGGAATTCCTGGCAAATTACGTCACCATTACAAATGTGCTGCAGTGACCGGAAATGGATGAAAGAGTCTTCCTACAAACTCAGAGTCTCTGGAATTCAGGTTTACAGCCACTAGAGTTACAGTCCCATCACAGGACATATAATTAGGGATACTGTACACGTAAAACAGTGACTCTGTTCCTGATTCAAAGGTGAACTCGTGTGTGGCTCTGACCCTTGTAAAAATGTTGACCCTTGTAAACATACCTATTGTAGTACCAAGCGAATATCCAACGAAATACAACTTCTGCTGACCAGTTTTATTTACAATGAAGTCTATTATTCCGGGGAGATCATATTTGGCCATTTCATGAAAGCTGAAGAATAAGACAGGACCTTATAAATATTTGCAGCTAAGTTCAAAACAGAACACTTGCTCATTTATTTTTTATACACAGAATTTTGTGCTGTCCACTTACTTGGTTTGTGTTTCATTATTTATCCAGTTACATGTAGGCTGTTGTGGTTTTTGTTTGCTACACTTATACGCATTACTTTCTAACAGCAGGAATGATTGATTCAAGGCTTGTGTATACTACATTTTCTGAAATTCAGTCTTGCCATTCTTCCTCTTCACTCCCTTCTCTTGCATTTCTTTTGCTGCCCTTTATCTAAGCTGGTTTGCATGCCTCTCTTTCAGTCCCTCCCAGGGAACTTCAAGATGCTTAGGGCCACTTAACACCCAGATTTCAAAATTTCTCAGTTGTAAATCATGATTGTACCTTGTACTAGCTGAGTAGCTTTCTGTAAGTTACTTAAATGCTCTGAGCTTAAGTTTCATCATCTGTAAACTAATCATGACACTGCTCTATGGCAAGGGAGCTACGGGGGCTGGATAGCATTAAAGGAATGCCTCTAGCAGAAATTAGACATTCAATCGGATGTTGCTATTATTACTTCTGTCCATATATGGTTATATTCAATATATACCAAAATCCTATAGTACTGGTTCAGCTAACACTAATACAAATGTTGAGAGAACAAAAAATGCCTATATAATATATGGTTGAGTTAGGTACTTTACAAACTAAGGACCTGCTTATTAAAAGAACATGAGAGGAAATATAGATTGGTACTTTCCAGTATAAGATAATCGTTGTGATGCCTTACAGTAAACAAGCTGCAAGTTCCCAACAAAGGACCCGCTGCATGAAGTATTTCCTGTTGCTTGCCCCTGGGCAAAAGCTGTGATCCTAACAATCTGGCCTAGTCTTCCTTTCCTTCCAACTTGTCAGTAGGTACAGAAATAAGGTATGGAATATTTCATTCATATGGTTCTGTTCTAGCAGCAGGCTTCAAACAACCAGGGAGTTTAAGCCTGAGAAAGGATGCTCACTGCAGGCATCAGCTTATTCTCCGATGACAGCAGAAAACACCTTCATTAAAGCAAGCAGTCAGCGTGTCAAAAGATTCTTTCCTATTGCCTATTAACAAGGTTGTAAAGATCTCATAATACAGTTTTCCTGAAAATGGTATTCTATACATTCTCAATCACAGTTCCTGTAGGTAAAATATAGTACTGATATACATCATCTTTGCAAAACTAATTGACAGTCCAAGAGAAGAAAAAATCGTAATAACATCACTAGGATAAAAACATAAGCTTCGTGAAGGTGGAGGCTTGTTTACTCTTGAATGCTCAGGGACTAGAACAGTACATAGACTAGGCACTCAATAAATATTGGCTGAATGAGTGCATACCTTGTCCCAGAAATTTGCTAAGCTGTCGTTTGAGACATACTTTATATCGGATAGAAACGTATGTTAAAATGACCTTGTTTAAATGATAGTTCACTTGTCTGAGAATCAGTGTAAATCAGAGCTTCCTGCTGTTTCTTTCCTTTGAGCTGTTAGTGGAGACTGCAAGGAGCTGTGTGACTCCAAGTATCATACATTATTATTAATACCGTCCATGCTATTATATTTAAAGGACTTGTCTCAGATTGTGTTCATGGTCTTTCTTAGATACAGTTTACCTAAAGGCCCAGAATTTCTCTTCGTTCACCGAGAGCGTTTTGTGTCTTCTTGACCAAGTGTTTCCCCGACTGTTTCCCATCCATACATCGTAACCAGCATCAGCTAAAAGGAATCCAAGGCTGCCGTTGGCAAAATTCTCAAGCCAGGAGGCATTGTCTGAAAACAGGGCATGCTGCAGATATACAACTGGTCGGGTACCTAGAGGGAGGCAAGAAGGCAGAGAGAGAAATTTATAACAACTAAAGCATCCCAGAAACATAAGAATCACACACACACACACACACACACACACACACACACACACTCCACTGGAAAAAAACCAAAACCAAAAAGAGACACATAATAAATATATTTTAATTCCCAATCTTGCCCAAATTCTATCCTCCCTTCTTAAGCAGTCTTTCCTATACATGTTTCTCCTTTTATACTTCATAGTGGCTCCCCACAACTCCTCATCATGCTTGGTGTTGCAAGAGTTAGCAAAAACAAAAATAAAGAGAAACAAAAAGACCCAAGATGCCCTGTTAAATTTACATTTCATATTAACAACGAACTCGCTTTCTAATATATCATAAAATGAGGCAGATGAAAAACTCATCTGCTCTTTATCTGAAATTCAACTTTAACTGGGCATCTCATATTTTATATAGTAATCCCACCCATGTCGCACTCCCATTTTTCATTTTGAAACTCCTGAATTCTTAAGCAGCACGATTTTAGCTGCCTCTGAATGTGGATGGGAGATGAGATGACGCAGAGCGATCACAGTAAGTGATTTGGTAAATAAAGACCACTGAGCCTTTGCAGATACTTGGCTTACTCTTCTCTCTCCCTTCTCAGAAGATTTGTGGTTACATTTCCCTCATAGTTCAAAAGGATACATAGCAGCACTGTTTGCAATAGCCAGGACATGGAAGGAGCCTAAATGTTCGTCAACAGAAGAATGGGTAAAGAAGATGTGGTACGTGTATACAATGGAATATATCTCAGCCATGAAAAGGAATGAAATTGGGTCATTTGTAGAGATGTGGATAGACCTACTGAGTGGCATATAGAGTGAAGTAGGTCAGAAAAAGAAAAACAAATATCATGTATCAACACATATATATGAACTCTAGAAAAATGGTATAGATGATCTTATTTACAAAGCAGAAATAGAAACACAGATGTAGAGAACAAATACATGGATATCTAGGGAGAAAGGGGGTTGTGTGGGAGAAATTGGGAGACTAGGATTGACGCGTATACACAATCTCTTTCCAACAACGAGGAAATTCACTAGATCAGTCTTGCCCTTTGTAATTTTCAGTTCTTGCCTGCCTTCAGAGAATTGGAATACAATGAGACTTCCTGTTAACTATGTAAAAACTAATCCAAAATTCAAACCAATTTTGATAAATCAGTCACTATCTTAATGAACAGCAAGTACTAAATTTTAGTCATGTGCAATTCTCCTTCTCAAGATAGACATGTTTGGTACCTGTGATCTTAGTGTCTTTTCGCCCATGGGGAATCCGATTGACGCTGAGTATGTACCCGTCTTGAGTGGTTACTTCATACTCCTCACTGGGGTAGCCGTTATAGGTGATGATTTCACTCTGCTCAGTAAAAATAGAAGCATTAGCTACATATTTTCTCTAAAAGTTATCAAAAGGAGCTAGAACAAAGCAGCTAGTGTGTGCTTATTAGGGTAAGTTATTTGAAATCTACAGCCCCAGGTAATAGTGAGAGTAATTTGCTACATAAAGTCATGATTAAAAAAATAAGTGGACTATTAGAAAATGTCTGCTAGTGGTAAATGTTTTGGGGGAGTTGGAGACAATATTATCTTTGACTCATTCTTCTGAGAAAACTATATTCTCAAGTCAGTTGTCTTTTTTAAAGTACATATAGACATATTTTAATTGAAATGTAGTAAATTTACAAATTTGCATTAGTTTCTGGTATATAGCAAACTAATTCAGTTTTACGCACATACACACCATATATATGTATTCTATATATTCTTTTTCTTATTCTTTTCCATTATGGTTTATTATAGGATATTGAATATAGTTCCCTGTGCTAGACAGGAGATGATAGGGCCTTGTTTATCCATTCTATACGTAATAGTTTGCACTTGCTAGTCTCAAACCCTCCCCTGTCCCCCTCCCTTTGTAACCTCAAGTCTATTCTCTGTGAGTCTGCTCCTGTTTCATAGATAAGTTCATTTGTATCATATTTTAGATTTCATATGTCAGTGACTTCATATGCTATTTGTCTTTCTCTTTCTGACTTACATGGTATGATTATCTCTAGGTCCATCAATATAGCTGCAAGTGGCATTATTCTTTTTACGGCTGAGTAAAGTTCCATTGTGTATACACAAAATGTAGGTATTATATCTTTTTAAAGTTTTTATTTTATACTGGGGTATAGTTGATGAACAAAGTTGTTTTAGTTTCGAGGTACAGCAAAGTGACTCTCTCTCTCTCTCACACACACCCACACACATATGAAACAATTGACATTTATGTATATAAATGTCAACTGTGAGACTGCTCTTGGGTCAAAGGTAATAAAACCACAGCCCAGTAGACGGCAGTCACATATATCATCCAGAGGGCTTAAAATCTGTGTGTGCTCAGTTGCCAGTCATGTCTAACTCTTTGAGACCCCATGGACTGTAGCTTGCCAGGCTCCTTTGCCCATGGAATTCTCCAGGCAAGAATACTGGAGTGGGCAGTCATTCTCTTCTCCAGGGATCTTCCCTACCCAGGGATCAAACTCAGGGTTCCTACATCGCAGGCAGATTCTTTACTGTCTGAGCCACCAGCAAATCTCTAAAAATCACTTATGTTTAATCTATATCAGAGATTTTCTGCTACAACAGGAACTTCAATCATCTTACAACCTATTAATCTGCTTTATTTGATGTTCTTCGGAATTCTCCATCACTTACAGTACTCATCCACACTTCAGGATTTGCTTCTTTTTCCAAATTGAAGAATCCAGCAGCATTTAAAGTTCCACAAATCAAATAGGCTGTTGTTAAAAACAGCCACATGGTGGGAATGCCTGATAGAAAACATTTAATAACCACAAATTGTTATATGTCAACATTGATTAACAAAATGAAATAGTGCCCCAGTGAAAACTTGAATAACATCCTGAGAAAGCTGAGACAGTGTGGAAGGGAGTAAATACCATGAGCTAACTCCGAACACTATTAATCTATTTTTTCACATAGAAATTTCCCTGACATAGTCCAGTTCCAGATATGAAATGAACTAGTATGAAGGTTTATTTTTCCTCTTATTTTAATCCAGAATTTTCACTTAATTTAAATCTTTGCTTACCTGTGAGTTTCCAGGATATGTAAAGATTCAGAGGACAAGTTTCCACACCACGGAGAAGCTAAAAGTGGAGTTATCCTTTAAGCTCCTCTAACATCTCACAAAATAAACTCGAGCAATGAATAATGAAGCTTCAAACAAACAGGTTTATGGTGAGTTTCAAGTGATGTGGAAACAGGTTTATGGTGAGTTTAAAATGATGTGACTATCTCTCTTGTGAGCAACCAAGGCAAATTTTGCACATTTGAGTGTGCAGTGTCTCTTCCTTAGCACAGTTTAAAAGCATGCCTCCTCAAAGCAGTTTGGCCAACATCACAATGCAGAGTCCTTATCAAAGGGGAGCTGTAGTTCAGTGGTCGAAGTTTGAAGTCCAGCCTCACCATGAACAAGAGTTCTGACCTTGGGCAAGTTATTCAGTAGCTTTGTCTCTTGTTTTTCCTGCTGGTGATATTAGGATAATAAAACAACCTACCTTATAGGACTGTAGGGAGGATCAGTGACATATAACGCATTAATCACAGTGTAAGCTCTTTCAATATTATTTTTTAATCTAAGAACGAGCAAGAGAGTAACATCAGAGAATCTTTATGGTAATAAATTAATGACAGACTTCTAGAGAAATTCAGAGTTTACTTTTGAAGTTCAGTAGCTTTCCATAAACTGGCTATCTAGCTGCAGTTGATTTTATAGCTATAAATGTTATGTAATTTAAATCATTTTTGAAATTAATACTAGCTAATGTGTATTGAGGGCTCAGCTTGTGCCAGGCCCTGTTCTAAATGTTTCATGTATGTTATTTAGATATTGAAGAAATGCCATTGAAATAACTATTGTTATTATCCTCATTTTATCAAAGAAATTAGCAAAAGCTTAGAGAGATTAAAGATCTGTCCAAGGTAAACAGAGCCAAGAGGTGAAAGAACCAGGACAGGAACACAGGAAGCCTCAGTGCAGAGCCCTATACCTGGCTACCACTCCCAACCTGCCTCCCAGTTGTTCTAAGTCTTGATCTTACCTAGTTAAGAGAGCTTCCCCTGTTCCTGAGGACTCCTTATCGAAGAGGGACTTCTGAACTTTTGCTTGTGACAGTGAGATATGATTGCAGCTAGAAGCTAGAAAAATGAGAGACAGGAAGCCCTTGGAAATGAAGAAATCCTGGACAGTGGCACACACCCAAGGTTAACCAGTTTGACTGAATCCTCTTTTCCACTGAATGTCTGTCACCCTTGGGAGGGTTCAGCAACATTTTCAAAACAAGGCATCCAATGTGGAAGTGTGTACTCAGCATCCTAATGCAAAATCAGAGTTAGCAGTTATCTACCTTCTCAATACTGGAGTTCACTATGAGGGTCAACCGAAGCAATGTCTCTGAAAGTACTCACAGCCACCAGGTAACATGCAATGTGCAGGAAAGTGATTGATTGCAACAGCTGACAAGTTCCTGATTCACTTCTTTTTGTGTTTTTTAAAATTTGTTTTTTAATTGGAGTATATTGCTTTGCAATGTTGTGTTGGTTTCTGCTGTACAACAATGTGAGTCAGCTATATCCCCTTCCCTCTTGAGCCTCCGTCCCCCCGCCACCGTAGCCCCATCCTACCACTCTAGGTCATCGCAGAGCGCTGAGCTGACCTCGCTGTGGAATACCTTCCCACTAGCCATCTATTTCACACATAGTAGTGTATCTCTGCCAATGGTACTCTCTCAATTCGTCCCACCCTCTCCCTCCTCCCCTGGGTTCACAAGTCCATTCTCATATTTGCATCTGCATTCCTGTCCTGCAAATATGTTCATCAGTACCGTTTTTCTAGATTCCTTACATATATGTTAATATACAGATTTGTGTTTCTCTTTCTGACTTACTTCCCTCTGTATGACAGGCTCTAGGTTCACCTTTGAGGCCAGAGAGTGTTTGGTCATATCAGTGTAGCAGAGGGAATGAACCCTTATGCCAAAGGGATTTGACCAGCTGTTAACTTTGGCCTAGAGACCTGAGGAGAATGAAGACAATTTAGCTCTAAACCCGACCTGAAGTACTGGATGAGAGAGGCAGAAGTGCCTTCATTTCCTACTTCACTTTGAATGCTGGAAAAGCCCTAGCAGTGGGCTTTTTTCCCAGTGGGAAGAATGGGAAGTTGCTGCCCAGGATAAAGTAGTTCCAGTTCTGTTAGTCTGGACTCATTCTCAAATCCTTTCAAAAACACAAATGTTCATATTTGTCCAGATCCTAAGATCTGTTCCACTTCAGCCAATTAAAGAAAAATGTAGAATGAAAGGAAACACTCAGCTTGTTGGAATAGGCAGAAAGCTTAAGTACCTGTCCACGCTCATTCAGTCTCTTTGATGAAAAAGACAACCATACTTTGCCTTCAGTGACAATGGGCGAAGGTGTGTGTGGCAGTGGCAGAGGTGTGTAGATTTGTCTGGGTCCTCTCATGGGCTGAGATTTTAAAAACAATCCTTTTAACAAAATATCAGTGAACTCATTGGAGAATTCTAGGAAGCACAAATGTTGCTATGACTTCTTGTGGAAATAGTATAAATGTAGTTAAACTTCTCAGATCTTTATGGATTGTAGGTTTAAAATCTCAGAAGGATTTCAACATCATTGCCTTCTCATAGTCTTACTCACCTTTGAGGTTTATCTAAAGAATCTGGAGACTTCTTCCAGCCGATTTCCTTGTAAAGGCACAAAGTCATCTTTTTACATTAAATTCATAGGAATAAACAATCTTGCTTTATACTAACCTGGAATAAGTCCACTATTATCTATAAAGTGCATTGCACACTAATAAAATAAAAATTATTTTTCAATAGTTTTTCTTCTGTTCAGACTCCAAACTATCCTTAAGTTTGGTGACCACTAAGGCACAATCTGATGTCTTTGACACAATCTACATTCTCTCATTTCTCCATATATTAAAAAATTTTTAGAAATGCATAATTATTCACATTTTTCTATCATATTTCATAGGGGGCACTTACTTTATTCTTTTCTATATACCAGTGCTGTCCAGTAGAAATGTAATATGAACTACATATACAATTTACATTTTCTTACAGCCACATGTTTTAAAGTATAAAGAACAAACGACTAATAAAAAAAATTAAAAAAAGAACAGATGACATCAAATTTTTATTTATGATTCATTTTATAAAATTTAATTTAATTTCTATTTCTTTTAAATCATTTCAAAATATTATCATTTCAACATGTAATCAATATCATTATTGAGAAATTTTCCATTCTTTTTTTTTTTTGCACTAAGTCTTTAAGTTTGAATATTATGTTACAATGTAGCACATCTCAATTAGTATTACCTCATTTAAAGGGCTGAACAGTCACTTCTGGGGCTTCCCTGATGGCTCAGAGGTTAAAGCGTCTGCCTTCAATGTGGAAGACCCAGGTTCAATTCCTGGGTCAGGAAGATCCCCTGGAGAAGGAAATGGTAACCCACTCCAGTATTCTTGCCTGGAGAATCCCATGGACGGGGAAGCCTGGTAGGCTACAGTCCATGGGGTCACAAAGAGTCAGACATGACTGAGTGGCTTCACTTACTTATAGTCACATCTAACTAGTGGTATTTATTGGAGATTGTAGCTCTGTACTCTCAGGCTTATATTTCTTTTTTCTTGTTTTTCCTTTTATTTTGTTGAAACTTTTCAACCAGATACTTTACTCTTCATATTGTACTCACCCCAAACACATGACTTTGTATCTTACGTGTGCTGTGCTAAGTCACTTCAGTCTTGTCCAACTCTTTGTGAGCCCATGGACTGTATGTAGCCTGCCAGGCTCCTCTGTCCATGGAATTCTCCAGGCAAGAATACTTGAGTGGTTTGCTATGCCCTTCTTATATTTGACATGAATTGAGTATCTGCCTATCAAACCTCCTACTATTTGAGTCATCAGCTGTATTTTCTCAAGTGCTCGAACTCTGCTCCCCAAGTGAGCTTTGAACCTTACTGTCCAGCAAAAAAGATGTAAGCATAAATATTTAGCTACAGTCCTTTGTCAAAAGCATGATATCCAACAGTGTTCTTGTGGTCACTATATTTGGAAGAATGGTTTGTTACACTGACTCTATCTACTCCAAAAATAAATGTCAAACTACTATTTAAGTTTTTTTTTTTTTTAAGATTTAACATTTCCTAAGAGAAAATGTCACCAAAATAATATTATTTAAACTTATTTACAGATTTGACAGCTTCCTGGATTTAACTCTTCTCAAAGTATTGACTGAATAAATAGCAAACGGTATCAGTTCATCTCAGTTGCTTAGTCATGTCCAACTCTCTGTGACCCCATGGACTGTGGCATGCCAGGCTTCCCTGTCCATCACCAACTCCTGAAGTTTGCTTAAACTCATGTCCATCCAGTCAGTCATGCCATCCAACCATCTCATCCTCTGTTGTGCCCTTCTCCTCCTGCCTTCAATTTTTCCCAGCATCAGGGTCTTTCCCAAGGAGTCGGTTCTTTGCATCAGGTGGTCAAAGTGTTGGAGTTTCAGCTTCAGCATCAGTCCTTCCAATGAATACTCAGGTCTGATTTCCTTTAGGATTGATTGGTTTGATCTCATTGCAGTCCAAGGGACTCTCAAGAGTCTGTTCCAAAACCATAGTTCAAAAGCATCAATTCTTCAGTGCTCAGCTTTCTTTATATTCAATTCTCACATCAATACACGACTACTGGAAAAACCATAGCCTTGACTAGATGGACCTTTGTCAGCAAAGCAATATCTCTGCTTTTTAATATGCTGTCTAGGATTGTCATAGGTATATATGTGTGTAAATAGCACAGCAGCTTACTTGAGAGATTTTGCTTTGAGATCATGAATATCAACACAAGTTGTCCCTAAACGACCCTGATTCCTTAATATTGAGCTGAGAATATCTTTGTTTCTGGATAATTCAATAGCCATATAGTAGCCCAAGCTATCTTCATTACTAGCTGAACCACTGCAATCTTCTAACTAAATTCTCTGCATCTGTCTCATTTGTTCTCATTATGAAAACTATTGTCATCATTTTAAATCACAGATCTGATTCTGTTTTAAGCATTCTTGAGATTAAAAGTCCTTAATGACTTAGCATCCAAACTTCAGTGAGTGGCAAGGAAAGTGTAAAACCAGTGTCTATCTCTTTAAACTCATCTTGTCCCATTTTCTTCCTGTGCTTCTTTAACTTTCTTTAGTAAGCCTATTTTCTTGCCACTGAGAGCTAGTTCCCTATCTGTAACAACTGGCAGAATGTACAGATCTCAGCCATAATTTCATTTCCTCAAAGAATTGCCTGTCCACTTTGATGACAGTGGACTTCTTATTGGTGATTCATTACAGTTACAATTAGATTTAATTATGTGAGTAAGTAGCTATAAAATATCTGATTTTTTTTCATTAGCCTTTACGTCCCACTTGGGAAGGAATGGTGTCTACCTTATTGCCCTTCATATTTTGAATGCCTGGTTATTAATAGTTCATAATAAATATAACATTATTGCCCAAAGATAAAGAGCTTGGTATCCAAAGTCAAGATTTCAGAGTTAGAGAGGTAATATGTTGGGAGAAGTGGCTCAATATCTCCAAACTTCAATTCCTTAGTCTATAAAGTGGGGATAATAGTGATATCATTTTAAATGGCAATTATTAAGATTAAATAAGATAAGTCATGTAAAGTGCTTACAGTTATTTCCTTATGGAAAATGGCTCAGTGTACTTGAATTATCTTTTAGGTGATAATTTTTGCTAAACCATATACTTCCTCTGTGTTTTATTCCCTTGCACAAACAAGTAACATTTTTATACTGGGGATCCTATGTGTTTTATTACAGGAAAAGAATGCATTGCTGTGGCCAAAAAACTGAAATAGCTCTTTTGACAACTATAGTTTTTAATATAAATTATAAAGACATGTTTTGATTTATGCTTTTCACCTTCTTGTAAGTTTTAGTTACGTGACTGAAGCATGCGTAAGTGTTCAGCACGGGCAAGTGCAATCATTTCCGGGACACTGACAAGTCAAGTGCTAGGACTGGCCAGTCTGATATGCCATAGTCACCAAAGAGGTGCCTCCCTGTGGAACTTTTTGGTGCCCTGCCAGCCAGCCTTCTCCTGCCAACACTCAGATCTTCCTTAATACTCCCCCTCACACCTATAGCTCCTTTATTTAAGTATGCTAAGACATTTTTGAGAAATGAGTCTTAGCCAAATACGTATTCATTACATGCATGAAAAGTATTCCAGTTTCCATAGTACCTAGTCAAGTGCTTAGAGGACAGAGATGGCCAGCCATTCAACAGCTATTTAGTGATCACTGAATGTGCCTGGGTAGTTATGGGTACAATCATGAATGAGACAGACAGAACCACAAGACAGCTGTTTTCCCACCCATATCCATTTGGAAATGGAGAGACTTCACATTCTCTGCTTTTCTTTCTGTCTGTAGACACCCAAGTCTTCCCTTGCAACTTAGATCATTTATTTCCTCCTCTGGGATATCTGCTCAGACACTTTAGCCTTGTTCATGTATGACTATGTTCATACCTGGGCTTCACTGGTGACTCAGACGATAATGAATCGGATTGCAATGTGGGAGACCTGGGTTTGATCACTGGGCTCGGAAAATCCCCTGGAGGAAGTCATGGCAACCCAAACCAGTATTCTTGCCTGGAGAAACCCCATGGACAGAGGAATCTGGTGGGCTACAGTCTATGGGGTTGCAAAGAATTGGACAGAACTAAGCAACTAAGTACAGCACAGAGACACACCTAGATCATAACATTGAGAGCATAGGAAAGTGCTCTTGAGAATTAGAGCATAGTTATTTCAATTACTTATCCTCTTCATATGTAAAATGGATATACTAATATCTAACTCATAAACAATTGTAAGGACTAAATGAGATAACGTATGTCTAGTTTGGCTCTTAGTGCATAGTAGGAAATAAATATTAATTCTTATTTCTGTGCACATGCTTCTTCTCTTTCTGCCTCTATTGTATTAGGCAGTATGGCACTGGATAAAATCTTAGAGCTTATTTAATTGCTTGTGTGAATAAATGGAGATTAATTGCTTGACAAATACTATTATTCTGGCAATACTGCATTGTGAGAAGCAATATAGCATCATGGTTAATCAACAATACTGGTCCCTATATTGAGATAGCTTTTCCCTAAAAAAGTGGATCTATTACTTCAGAAAGTTATTAACTTTACAAGCGTACTGTTGTGTCTATCAGTTCAGTTCAATTCAGTCACTCGGTTGTGTCTGACTCTTTGCGACCCCATGAATCGCAGCACACCAGGCCTCCCTGTCCATCACCATCTCCCGGAGTTCACTCAGACTCACGCCCATCGAGTCAGTGATGCCATCCAGCCATCTCATCCTCTGTCGTCCCCTTCTTCTCCTGCCCCCAATCTCTCCCAGCATCAGAGTCTTTTCCAATGAGTCAACTCTTCGCATGATGAGATGTGCAAAATGGACAGAACATGGAGTCCATTTTCAGGACTATTATGAGAATCCAACAAGATAATGTATAGAAAGCACTTAGTATAATATCTGGCGTATGTGAAGTGTTTCAAAATAATAGATAGAGGTGATTTCTATTTTTAATGTTTAGTAAGATAAATATGGAGAAGGCAATGGCACCCCACTCCAGTACTCTTGCCTGGAAAATCTAATGGACGGAGATAAATATATCAAAGTCTCAAGATGGCAGGAAAATAGGATTTCGCATATGTCATTTCATGTCTTGGTATACTTAATTCCTATGTAAATTAAGATTTCTATTTTCCATATGGGAATTTGATCATGATTAAATATCTTAATCAATTATCTCTGCATGAGTGAAAGTCACTCCGTTGTGTGTGACTCTTTGCAACACTATGGACTATACCCCCACCAGGCTCCTCCGTCTATGGAATTTTCTAGCAAGAATTCTGGAGTAGTTTGCCATTCCTTTCTCCAGGGCATCTTCCCAACCCAGGGATCAAAGCCAGGCCTCTTGCACTGCAGGCAAATTCTTTACCACATAAGCCACCAGGGAAGTGCCCCACCCAGCATTTTATAAATAATATTTATTAATCCCTTTCTATGTAACGGGCATTGTGTTAAATTCTTTTAATGCATCATCTCATAACAACTCAATAATAGAGATACTAATGTTGTCTCCGGGCTTCTCTGGTGGCTCAGTGGTGAAGAATCTGCCTGCTAATGCAGGAGATGTGGGTTCTATCTCAGGGTTGGGAAGATCCCCTGGAGAAGAAATTGACAACCCACTCCAGTATTCTTGCCTGGGAAATCCTGTGTACAGAGGAGCCTGGAGGGCTGGAACTCCCCCCCCCCCAAATATTCAGACACAGCGTAGTGACTAAACAACAACAAATATTATTTCCATCTCACAGATAGGAAAATGTGATTAAAGTGATTCATTAACTTGTCTATGGATATAAAGATAATAATAGGGCTAGGAACCGAATCTAAACAATGTGACTTCAGGGCCTATGTTTAAGTACTGTGCTTTACAAATATGCTTCATGTATTAATACATCTTTGGTATCCATGACAGCAGATGAGGTAGGCAGGAAAGAATGTCACTATTTTGTAGAAAAGAAAATTGCTGGAGTCAATGATACATGATATTTTTGGTGTCATGTGGCTAATCAATTGTGGAGTTGGCTCTGGAACTTTCAATATCTAATGCTAACATGAGTATTTGTTGTTGTTGTTTAGTTGCTAAGTCATGTCAAATTCTTTTGCAACCCCATGGCCTGTAGCCTGCCAGGCTCCTCTGTCCATAGGATTTCCAAGACAAGAATGCTGGAGTGAATTGCCATTTCCTTCTCCTTCCCCACCCAGGGATCGAACCTTCATCTCGTGTTGCAGGTGGATTCTTTACCACTTAGCCACTGGGGAAGCCCAACATTAGCAATATCCATAACCATTCCTTGTTACCTCTCAATCAATAAAAAGAATGATAATTACAGCTCTAAAAGCCCTTTGAATAGAACACAACATAGTACAGAAATGAGAATGATTTTTGTTATGATGATCTTTATAACTACTGGTATTATCCTTGAGGTCCTTTAAAGGAAGGACTAAGAACTAGTTCATTCCACTGAGCCAAAAGTATCCATGTAACATCACATTGGTGTGCAGGACACAATATTTGGAATCAACACTGAAAGGACCGGATCTGGAAGATGTGAAAAGAAGTGTGCAATGTTCAGCCTCATTTAGGCAATCTCAGGTATGAAGATGAAGGAAAGACCTTTTCTTACAAAGATAGTGACTTCCCCAAATTTCTGACTCAACTAAATGTGGAAAGGCAGATTGTTATGTTGAGGGTTGGGTAATTCTTCAGTGTTGCAAGACAGGGCTTCATGGAGATGAATTACATTGGGTAGAGTCAAGCGATTGCTATCTGAAAGTGTGACTATGGAAAAACGATCACAACACACCTGTCAAAGCACTGGCAGGTAAATACCAACCAGGCTGCCAGATCTGGCTTTGTTCTCTGCCAACCTAATTTTGACTCAGAACCTGGGTAGCCTGTTTCGCTTAGTCACCCACACTCCTGCTCTGTCTGGACATTACCCATCTTATACCCTGTGTTTGTTTCTGGTTCAGCCACTCCCTTTCTGTTCTCTGGTGATTTTGCTTTCGTCTCTCTGTGTAATTTTAAATTTTATTTAAATAAGTAAATAAATGAGTGAATGCTGTGTCCTCATTGCTGCCTGCTTTTTTCTCTAGTTGCAGGGAGTGGGAGCTACTCTCTGGGTGCGATGTGAGGCCTTCTCATTGGTGGCTTCTCTTGTTGCGGAGCATGAACTCTAGTGTGTGCGGGCTTCAGGAGTTGTGGCTCCTGGGCTCCAGAGCACAGGCTCAATCGTTGTGGTGCATGGGTTTAGCTGCTCCATAGCATCTGGGATCTTCCCTGATCAGGGATTGAACCCGTGTCTCCTGCACTGGCAGAGAGATTTTTTACCACTGAGCACCAGGGAAGCCCCCTGTTTACTTTATAGACTTTTCTCTTAAGTAAAAAAGTGTATTAAACTCTGCCCTGACCTACTGTACAAAGCCTCAGAAATTCTCTAATAAGCAGGACCTTCCCTGACCAGGACAATCTATATTGGATTTTCTCATCTACATCTTTAGGGAACAATACCAGGAAGTATCAAGAGCTAGAATTTGGATTTCAATAACTCTGCACTCAAGATCTAGATTTGATTGTTATTCTTAAATATTTGCTCGAGTTAGTACTTAAGTCTTCTGAGCATCAGTGGTCTTCCTTAAAATAAGATAAGCATAGTACCAGATCACAGAAACAGGGACAGGAATAGACATCTTTGGCTACGCCTTTGATAAATGCCAAATAAGCTGCTGCTGCTGCTAAGTCGCTTCAGTCGTGTCCGACTCTGTGCGACCCCGTAGACGGCAGCCTATCAGGCTCCTCCGTCTCTGGGATTCTCCAGGCAAGAACACTGGAGTGGGTTGTCATTTCCTTCTCCAATGCATGAGAGTGAAAAGTGAAAGTGAAAGTCGCTCAGTCGTGCCCGAACCTTAGCGACCCCATGGACTGCAGCCCATCAGGCTCCTCTGTCCATGGGAGTTTCCAGGCAAGAGTATTGGAGTGGGGTGCCACTGCCGTCTCCACCAAATAAGCTAACAAGTGCTAAATAAATATTGTGTGTGTGTGTGTGTGTGTCTGTGTGTGTGTGTGAAAGTCTCTTAGTCATGTCCAACTCTTTACGGCCCCATGGACTGTACAGTGCACGTACTTTTCCAGGCCAGAATACTGGAGTGGGTAGCCATTCTCTTCTTCAGGGGATCTTCCTAACCCGGGGATCAAACCCAGGGCTCCTGCACTGCAGGAAGATTCTTTATTATCTGAGTAATCAAGAAACACATTAGAGGTACAGGGTAAATTTTTTATATTAATAATTGGTAAAGATTACAAAGAGATGATGTCACCAGGGAGACTCTGGCTCCCCAAGTCCTGTTCACAGAAGCTTTATAGTGGAACTAAAAGTTTCATATTAAAATATCCTCCCCTCTGGAAGTTGCTAGTTTGATTCCTGAACATGTAATTCAAACCAAAAATATTAAATTGATATGATTGATGAGAATGGTGGTGATGTACCTTGAGGCTATTGAAAATAAATTATAAATTAAGATAGAATATTTTTAAGATGTAGGAATAAAAACAAGAAAGTCCTACCTGATTAAGAGATGTAATGTTGTGTACACACTGCTATAATTAAAATGGATAACCAACAAGGACCTATTGGATAGCACAGGGAGCTATGTGGTAGCCTGGGTGCGAGGGAAATCTGGGGGAGAAGGGATATATGTATATATATGGCTGAGTCCCTTTGCTGTTCACCTGAAATTGTCACAACATTGCTAATTGGTTATACTCCAATGCAAGTTAAACAGATTTTTAAAAATGGTGTAGGGAAAGTGATCAAAATAGCAGAGTAGGGAGAACTGAGCTCCTCTCCTCCCATGAGCACATCAAAATTACAACTATTTACAAAGCAACTATCGATGAGAATGATCTGAGGACTACCAGAAAATACATGGGGTCACAAAGAGTTGGACACGACTGAACTGAACTGAAAGGTATAAAAAAAGGAACAACAAGACAAGAAGGGGGAGTGAAGATGTGGTATAATCAAAACCCACACCCCTGGGTAGGTGACCCACTTAAAAAATACACTTAAAAACATCTTAAGAGGGTAAATCTTACGTTAAGTGTCCTTACCACAATAAGAGAATATGGTATCACACTGCAAGAATGAATCATTAGCAGATCGGCATAACAAGAAATATTCAACTCAGTTCATAGTGAGAAGAAAAATAAGACAGAGAAAAATAATGAAATAAGACACAGGATTTCTCGAGTGTCTAACCAAAGAAAAAATAATGATAATGGTAATAATAATAATTCATTATTAATAATAACAGTAGTAGTTTGCCACTGCTGATAGCAAATAACCACAAATTTAGTGATTTAAAACAATATTTATTATCTCACTTTCTTTGGTCAGTAGTTCAGGTATGGCATAGTTAGGTCCTCTGCTCCAGGTCTCACTGGTTCTAAAGCTGCAATCCAGGTGTTAGACAGACTGCTTTCTCAACAAGAGGCCGAACTAGGAAAGCGTGGACTCCCAAGCTCATTCAGGTTTTAGGCAGAATTCTTTTTCTCATATACAACTGAGAGTCCCAATTCTTTGCAAGTTATCAGCTGGAGGCCACCTGCAGTTCCTAGAAGCCACACATGGTTCCTTCCCACATTTGTTTGCCTTATTAAGCCAACAAGGAGAATCTCTTGCTCTAGTTTGCTAAAATGGATTCTTATATAATAGACTGCAATTAGGGGATGACATCCCATCACCTTTGCCAATTCTCCTGTCTAGAAGCAAGTCTCATGTCCCTCCCACACTCAACGGGAAAGGATTACATAAATTTGTGGTTCTTGGGTGACCACAAATTATTGAAGGGGTTACCTTAGAGTCTGTGCACCACATTCTTATGACTAAAATCCACTTCCTTAGAGAAAGGAAAGTGTATTTAATTTTACAACCATTCCTCCATCATTCTAATTAGGTCTTGGTAAATTTCAAGGGGTGCATCCTGTCCAAGGTAAAAATCCACATGATTGTAGTGTGGAATTGACTTGTAATAAATGAGCTTGGTAATTGTAGGGAGTAAATTCTCAATATCTTTGAGATCAGCCACGCAGTCCTGTCCACCACTCCACACTGCTGTTGGAACTTCCATATTAGAAACGTTGTATAGAGGAGGTGTAAGCTAAATAAAATTGAAGAGAGAAAAAAATAGTTTTCACAGAACATCATATTATAGAAGGAACATCAATTATCAGCTGTTAAGCAAGTTCTGTATGTTCTAAATGTTACCGTATATTAGATTCACCATTCACTGTACATAGATTCACCACTGTACTACTATCTTAGACATAGTCTGAAAATGCAAGCAGCATATGCAAGCAGAATTGAGAGAGAGTGACAGGGAGAAAGAGAGAGCCTGATGATTGTGTATATTCCTGGCTATTGTGAGTTTATCATTATACTTCTTATTTCAGTAAAACCAAACCATATTTTTATAAAATTTAAAATAGAGTAATTTTTACTACTTGCATTGTAAAGACCTACATATTCTATGGACTAAATTGTGTTCCCCGCAAATTCATATGTTGAACCCTCAACCCCAAGGTGATTGTATTTAGAGAAAAGGCTTTTAGGAAGTAATTAAGGTTAAATGAGGTCATAATGTTTGGATCCTAATCCAACAGGATTGGTGGCCTTATAGGAAGGAGAAGTGAGAGAGAGAGAGACCTCTTTCTTCAACCAGACAGAGGAAAGGCTGTGTGGACATGCATGGAGAAGGTGGCTGTCTGTACTCCAGTAAGAAAGCCCTCACTAGAACTCTACCATGCTGGCACCCCTGCTCTCGGACTTCCAGCTTCCAGGACTGTTAGAAATAAATTTCTATTGTTTAAGCCACTCATTCTATGGGATTGTTTATGGTAGCCAAAGGCGATTAATGCACCATAGGTAATTTCAGCAGAAAGACTAAGAAGAAAAGGTAACATGGACCAACTTATAAATCCTTAGAAAATACTAACTTTGGCCAGGAAGAGGTTTCTAAGACTAGAAATGGGCCTGGGGAGACCCCTGACCCAGTAACTGCACCATGAGTTCTCTTAGTAGAGTGATCTGCAGGCAGAGCATTGGTATAGCTATTCCACATGTCACCATCAGTAGATGGTCTTTGCATTAGCAAATATCTTAAGTATAGTTCAGTTCAGTTGCTCAGTTGTGTCCGACTCTTTGCGACCCCATGAATCGCAGCACACCAGGCCTCCCTGTCCATCAACAACTCCTGGAGTTCACTCAGACTCACGTCCATCGAGTCAGTGATGCCATCCAGCCATCTCATCCTCTGTCATCCCCTTCTCCTCCTGTCCCCAATCCCTCCCAGCATCAGAGTCTTTTCCAATGAGTCAACTCTTCGCATGAGGTGGCCAAAGTACTGGAGCTTCAGCTTTAGCCTCATTCCTTCCAAAGAAATCCCAGGGCCGATCTCCTTCAGAATGGACTGGTTGGATCTCCTTGCAGTTCAAGGGACTCTCAAGAGTCTTCTCCAGCACCACAGTTCAAAAGCATCAATTCTTTGGCGCTCAGCCTTCTTTACAGTCCAACTCTCACATCCATACATGACCATAGGAAAAACCATAGCTTTGACTAGATGGACCTTTGTTGGCAAAGTAATAACTCTGCTTTTAAATATGCTATTTAGGTTGGTCATAACTTTTCTTCCAAGGAGTAAGCCTCTTTTAATTTCATGGCTGCAGTCACCATCTGCAGTGATTTTGGAGCCCCCCAAAATAAAGTCTACCACTGTTTCCCCATCTATTTCCCTTGAAGTGATGGGAGTGGATGCCATGATCTTCGTTTTCTAAATGTTGAGCTTTAAGCCAACNCATCAACATGAATCCACCACAGGTATACACGTGTTCCCCATCCTGAACCCCCCTCCCTCCTCCCTCCCCGTACCATCCCTGTTTTTAAAGATGCTACATTGATTCTTGAACATCTTGGCTTCAAGAATTTTAATATTTTTTAAAAGGCACTAGCTATACATTAAAACATGACTGCTACTCTTATTATACTTTGTTATCTTATCAGATGGTCTAGGATATTAGGACTATATTCCTAATCTTAAACATTTTTGCTACCTTTGAAAGGAATGCTCACTCAGAGTACATCTTCAAGGCTCTCTGAGGTATAGTGTCTGCTGTCTCCTGTCTATATGATCAAGCAGCCTGCCATGTTGTCGGTAACATGGCCACAGGCTGAGTGTCTGAGACACTGTGTGTGCCCTTTTGTTATTTTAAGTTTTAGACTTCAGATATTACTATAGAAACATTAAGACTTCTAGGGGTTCCTTTTTCTGGTTATTTGCCACCCATTTGGATTGAGGAGACATAATTTTACCTTTACCTCAAGCACTTCATTAAATTATTTTTAGACTACTCCAAAGGTTTCTTGCCTTTAACTTGATTTTTTTCACATGAACTGATTTCATTCTGATTTTTTTTGTTTGAAATGTTTCCCATTGTGATTTATATTCACAGAGGCAGTAGTCTGCTGTGGTTGAAATTCTGTAGGTTTTCAGCAATGAGAGGCAATAGAATGTACTGTATAGTTAGGAACTTGGGTTCTAGCATCAAACAGACCTAGTTTTAATCCAGGCTTAACTGGTTATTAAATCTGTGATCCAGGCTGTATATGCACCTTCTCCAAACCTGTTTTCTCATCTGTGCGATGGGAATGACAGTAGCGTTCTGCTTTTAGGGTTATAAAGATTAAGTAACGCATGAAAAGCATGTGGCACCGAGGAACAGTCAAGAAATCGCTCTTTTTACTGAATTGTTACCATCATGTCATTATCACCATCCTTGCTTTAGCTGTCTACGTAACTTGTAACTGAATATTTTATCTCCCCACCCCACTCACTTATTTCTATTCTCAAGAGAACTTTCTATCAAAGGAGAAGAGATGGCTTTAAAAAGAGTCAACTGTGAGAGGTAAGGATTGGCTATGACATTTTTAGAGTGGGGAATATCAGTGGCATTGAAAGATTGTTAGGAGAATTCATAACAGGCAATGAGATATATATCTGGACAATAAGAACACACTGTAAGTGCTCAATGAATGTGGAATCAAAGTTGTGTTATCTGGAAAACTATGCCTTTCAGGGTCTACCTGTCTCCTCACCAGTAGGAATCCCTAAATCTGGAATATTTGTCTTCCTTTAGGAACTTGAATGCTTATCTCTTGAGGGTAGAACTCTTCAAAGAATTTCAGAAATCTTCAACTAGCATTTGAGACTATCTATAGCAGTGATTGTCAACTTTAAAGCATGGAAGAAATTTATCAGGGTGTACGTTAAAATTCAGATTTCTAGGGATTTCAGATTCTTATTCAACCTTTTAAAGTATTTTAAAATTAAGATATTTAATTAAATATAAAATATTAAACCTTCCCCACTTGTACATGTGCACACACACATATACACACTCAGACATAAGTGGCTTAGAAAGCTATACCAACTGAATCTGGCTTATTGCTGAGCTTACCAAATATTGAGAAATATAGTAACACATACAAAAAACTTAAATGGAGAGTAAAAACAGAAACCCTTAATCCATTTTAAACCCGCTCTAACATTTAATTTCCTCTAAATTAAGCAGTATTTCCACACTCTGAAATTGCCCATATCCCAGTTGGAGGGTAAAAAGATCTTTCTAGAATAGCGTTTATCATATTATGTATAGCTCTGTTAGAGTGAATGATTTCCCAAAAGAAGAAACGCAAACTTTTCTTAGACAAGACAATTAGGAGTAATCTGAAGATCAGAATTCAGTCAGAATATCTCGGAATACACAGAGGACCTGGAAAATAGATGAGAGTAAAGAAAATCGACTTGAGTTGATCTGATTCCAGAAACATCCAGCTGACAGTGGCATAACCCGCAGAGTGAGCTCTCCGGACGTGCTCCTCAGGGTTCTTGCAGAGACACGTGTGTGTTATATCAGGAAGAGGGAGTACATACCTGGGCCCAGTGCAGCATGGTCTGAACAGATGTTCCTGCAGAGCTCTGTGCAAAATAAACATCTAAGCGACTCTGCAAAGTAAAAAGATTATTTCTTACCTGAAGGCTAATTATGTAATCACACCACAAGTGAATCTGAGTGTTTTCTTTCCCTCTCACCTGACCCAATCTCTCTCTCTCAGAATAAACATGTACCACATCCTCCGAAGACAAACTAAGCAAAGAAGCTCATCTTTAAGAATTTTCTTTTCCCTCACCTCTATTCTCCTGCCTAGGGCAGTGTCTGCATAAAGCCCACAGAGGACATCCTGTGCTCAAAGACAAAAGGCAATGCACTTTTTCCTTCCAGGTCCAAGAATATAGTCAAGAGATACTTAATGAAGCCTCAAATCCTCCTAATCAAGCAGATGGACTCTCAGCTTGGGTTGGAAGCCAAGAACAGGCTAGTTGCATTCCAGGAGACAAAAAGACTCTGAAATGTGGTTTCCATGCAATTCAGAATGAACTCTCCTTATCTCTGTCCAACAAAACAATTGCTTTCCTAGATCTGACTTCTTACACGTACCATGTTTAAGTTTTTTGGATCAAATCCACTCAAAGTAAATATAAAGTTGCTGCAAATACGGCGAAATATCTTCCGGTTGCATACCTTGGTGGCAATGAATTGGTGAAAAAATGTGTGAGGAGAGAACATCTTGTCACCGAATAATACCTGCAAGATCGATTTAAGACACCATCAACTTTCATGGATGTGAATGTCGAGTGGAAAACGAGTGGTAATTTAGTCAAGCACTGGACATGGGTGACATCTGCTCGGTACTAGTCCTCAGTGAAACCAAAAAGCCCATTAAACTTTGCCTTTATAGTCCTCCCAACTCACCTCTTGAAGCTTTTTCTTCCAAGATCCTTTAGTTGAAGTGTTTTTTGGAGCATCCCCTAAAAAACTAGTCTCCATAGGAAACTGGTAAGGCTTTGGGGTCAGTGATATCTTGGTTTGATTCTAAACTCGGTCTCATATTTAGTTTTCTATTATCCTGGATTTCCTCAACTATAAAACAGAAAATCAATGTGCACTAAGAATTTCTGTGTAGATAATAATAATAGATCACATTTAAAATACACTTAGTGCAAAGTAGACAAGGTGGTAGAGTGGAAAGACCCTAAGTTCATCTTCCCCACAGGCACACTAAAATTAGAACTATTTACAGAACAACTATTGATGAGAAAAACTGGAAGACCAATGTTTGGCTGATAGGAGAGGAAAAGAGAAAACAAAAGCAAAAAGAAAAATCTTAACTCCCTAAAAGTTTATACCATGCCTATCATTTCATTGTCAAATCCTATAAAGTTTGTCTTCTTTTTGCACAACCCTGGCTCAGTTTCTCAACTGAAGTGTAACAATAATTCTATAACCATTTCCTTCATTTTTGCCCTTATATCTTTTACTCTCATTCACTTCTATTTGGTCCCCAAGAGAATTTTTCTAAAAGAGTATTATGCATGTCATTCCTTTGTGTAAATATCTTCCATGATCACCCACCGTATATCTAATATATATCTAATATAACCCAAGTTTCTTAACTTGGCATTTAAATCCACATTTCCAATATTTCTACATTTCCTACAGAATCTATTCATACATTTCCAATATTATTTCTCATACCTTTCCAAAATTTAAAGCTAAATAAAGTCAATTACATGTGATTTCCCATGGCTTGAGCTTCACCCCTTCAATGGTAGTCAGGTTTCCCTCTTAGTCTGGGAAGACTTTCTATAACACATTGTAAATTGAAATCTTGTCCTTTAGCCCAAATTCAGAAATGCTATCCAGGAAGTCTACCATGATTCCAATGACTAGAAACATTTTCTCTGAGTTTGTCTGGCAATTTCTTTGATCTATCATTATGATTTTGCTGGAATTTCTATTAGGAATTAGTGAGTTAGTCACATGTGGTAGCTTTTCTATTGGAGTTAAAGCACCTTATGGGTAATATTTCTAAAACTGCAAAACTGATCAATTCATTTCTCTGTTCAACATACTTCAATGACTTCCCATCACCAACAGAACAAAACTCTTTAACATGACATAGCTGCTTTCTATGAACTTTCTGTTATTCTCTTCTTGGTCATCTTCCACCATTCACTCATGTACCCCAATTTTCAGTCTTGCCGACTGGCTGAAAAGTAGCTTTATAGGCTTAGCTGTTTCCTGGTGCCATGCTTTTGAAACAGTAGCTCCTTGTTT
>SJYA01002968.1:51230-72360 GCA_006410615.1 Neotragus moschatus
CCTAGATTACCTTTTTTTTTTTTTTTTTTTTTTTTACAAAATTCAATTGAACTGCACTACACCATAGATAGATCAAAACATATTGAAAGTTGAAGCAGAGTTGTGCAAAATGAGAATGTGAAGATCCTACCATCTCAAAATATCTCTTAACTTTGTGGGAACGCTGAAATAATTTAACAAGAAGTCTGATGCTGTTTGCCTGATAGTGTAGGACCGGGTTGGACTGAAATATCAGTGGTAAAAGATGCCCATGTACTATGAAGGATCTGTGAGCATTTTCCACATTGTTACCATAGTTTTGCTGCTACGGTCTTTCTTAGTTGTATAGGTATGGAATTAAATCACCTTGGGCTAATTTGCTTATCTCTCACCAATCAGAACTCCTGGCTTCTGAAAACAGATCAACTTACATAGAACAATTCTCTCCATTGAGCAAATAAGCATTTAGTTAGCTGGCAGCTAGCAGAAATCATCTGAGGTCTAGGAGACTGCCTAGGTTTTGAGGAGTTGACAAACAGAGTTGACGAAGTGTGGGTAACTTTGGACTTTTAGTGTTCTATGGAAATCATGACCACGAGAACAATAGCTGGAATTTATTAAAGGCTAACAATGTGTAAAAGATTTACACATATGTACTCACTTAATCCTCAGAGAAGCCCTACGAATAGAGACTACTATTATCCTCACTCAAGAGATGAATAAAATATTTCCTAGAATTAAGGTCTTGATCAAATTCACCCAGCTACCTAAGATTCAATTTCATGCCATCAGACTCCATACAGTCTGAAATACTACATTATGCTGTCCTTGGACACTAGGGGGCATGGGAGAGAAATTTAACCTACTAAATTCAATATCACAGTAATCCAAGTCTATGCCCCAACCAGTAATGCTGAAGAAGCTAAAGTTGAACAATTCTGTGAAGACCTACAAGACCTTTCAGAACTAACACCCCCCAAAAATGTCCTTTTCATTATAGGGGACTGGAATGCAAAAGTAGGAAGTCAAGGAACACCTGGAGTAACAGGCAAATTTGGCCTTGGAATACAGAATGAAGCAGGGCAAAGACTACTAAAGTTTTGCCAAGAAAATGCACTGGTCAGAGCAAACACCCTCTTCCAACAACACAAGAGAAGACTCTACACATGGACATCACCAGATGGTCAACACCGAAATCAGATTGATTATATTCTTTGCAGCCAAAGATGGAGAAGCTCTATACAGTCAACAAAAACAAGACCTGGAGCTGACTGTGGGTCAGATCATGAGCTCCTTATTGCCAAATTCAGACTTAAGATGAAGAAAACAGGGAAAAACACTAGACCATTCAGGTATGACCTCAATCAAATCCCTTATGATTATACAGTGGAAGTGAGAAATAGATTTAAGGGCCTAGATCTGATAGATAGAGTGCCTGATGAACTATGGNTAAAAATCAGATTGATTATATTCTTTGCAGCCAAAGATAGAGAAGCTCTATACAGGCAGCAAAAATAAGACTGAGGGCTGACTGTGGCTCAGATCATGAACTCCTCGTTGCAAAATTCAGACTTAACGTGAAGGAAGTAAGGAAAAACACTAGGCCATTCAATATGATCTAAGTCAAATCCCTTATGATTATATAGTGGAAGTGACAAGAAGAGGTGGCAAGATACACAGAACTATACAAAAAAAGATTAATAACCCAGATAACCACAATGGTGTGATCACTCCCCTGGAGTGCAAATTCAAGTGGTACTTAGGAAGCATCAGTACAAACAAAGCTAGTGGAGGTGATAGAATTCCAGCTGAACTATTTCATATCCTAAAAGATGATGCTGTTAAAGTGCTGCTCTACATGTGCTAGCAAAATTGGAAAACTCAGCAGTGGCCATAGAACTGGAAAAGGTCAATTTTCATTTCAATCCCAAAGACTAGCAATGCCTAAGAATGCTCCAGCTATTCCACAATTGTACTCATTTTACATGATAGCAAGGTAATGCTCAAAATTCTTCAAGCTATACGTAAATAGTGTGTGAACTGAGGACTTTCAGATGTTCAAGGCAGATTTAGAAAAGACAGAGGAACCAGAGATCAAATTGACAACATTCTTTGGATCATAGAAAAAGCAAGAGAATTCCAGAAAAGCATCTACTTCTGCTTCATTGACTATGCTAAAGCTTTTGTGTGGATCACAACAAAGTTTGGAAAATTCTTCAAGAGATAGGAATACGAGACGACCTGACCTGACTCCTGAGAAATCTGTGTGCAGGTCAAGAAGCAACAGTTAGAACTTGACATGGAGCAATGGACTGGTTCAAAATTGGGAAAGGAGTACATCAAGGCTGTATATTGTCACCCTGCTTATTTAACTTCTATGCAGAGTACATCATGAGAAATGCTGGACTAGAAGAAGCACAAGCTGGAATCAAGATTGCCAGGAGAAATATCAATAAGCTCAGAAGTACAGATGATACCACCCTAATGGCAGTAAGTAAAGAGGACCAGAAAGCCTCTTGATGAAGGCTAAAGAGGAGAGAAGAAAGCTGGCTTAAAACTCAACATTCAAAAAACAAAGATCTTGGCATCCAGTCCCATCATTCACAGCAAATTTTTGAGGAAACAATGGAAATAGTGACAGACTTTATTTTCTTAGGCTCCAAAATCACTGTGAATGATAACTGTAGCCATGGAATTAAAAGACACTTACTACTTGGAAGAAAAGCTACGACAAACCTAGACAGCATATTAAAACGCGGAGACAATGCTTTGCCGACGAAAGTCCATATAGTCAAAGCTATGGTTTTTTCAGTTGTCATGTAATTTATGTGAGAGTTGGAAGAAGGCTGAGCATGGAAGAATTGATGCTTTTGAACTGTGGTCTCCGAGAAAACCCTTGAAGGTCCTTTGGACAGAAAAGAGTCAAACCAGTCAATCCTAAAGAAGATCAATCCTAAAAAAAGGACTGATGCTGAAGCTGAAGTTCCAATACTTTGGCCACCTGATGTGAAGAGTTGAGTCATTAGAAAAGACTCTGATCTGGAAAAGACTGAAGGCAGGAGGAGAAGGGATGACAGAGATAGTTGGATGGCAACACCGACACTATGGACAGGAGTTTGAGCAAATTCCAGGAGATAATGAAAGACTGGGAAGCCTGGTGTGCTGCAGTCCATTGGGTTGCAAAGAATCAGACATGACTGAATGACTGAATTAACAGCAAAAGTCCCTACCCAGGTGGGCAGACCTGAGTCCCTATCCAGACTCAGCTCATGTTTCCTGGAACATGGCCCTGTTACCCTCACCACCAACCAATCAGAAGAATGTCACAGACTCTGCAGCCCTCAGCCCAAATTTCGTATGTTAAAAATGCTTCCCTGAAAACCATCATTTGAGCTTAGCTACCCAATCCCCTTACTTGGCCCTACAATAAGCCTCAGCTCCTAACTTCAACTTTTGGTTTATTTCATTTCACTGTGCATCAGGCACACAGACTTGTATTCGGCAAAGCTTTGCAGTTCTTTTCACATGGAAACTCTCAAGATTGGTTTAAAGCAAGATAACAATAACAACAAAAATGACTAGAGACAATAACTTCAATTTCTATATAAACTTACTTAGATGAGGCACATCTGAAAAGTTTAGGCTAGTGTAGNGGCAAAGCTTTGCAGTTCTTTTCACATGGAAACTCTCAAGATTGGTTTAAAGCAAGATAACAATAACAACAAAAATGACTAGAGACAATAACTTCAATTTCTATATAAACTTACTTAGATGAGGCACATCTGAAAAGTTTAGGCTAGTGTAGGCTCTGAAGTATCCGGCAGTTATCCAAGGCAAACTCCATCACTAACCTCTCAATGACAACATGATTAATTACATAAAAGAAGTTTACTAAAACAAGATTAATGTTCATCTCCACAGTAGCCACTGGCAANATTACTTTGCTGACAAAGGTCCATCTAGTCAAAGTTATGGTTTTTCCAGTAGTCGTGTATGGATATGAGAGTTGGACCATGAAAGAAAGCTGAGCACTGAAGAATTGATGCTTTTCAAGTGTGGTGTTGGAGAAGACTCTTGAGAGTCCCTTGGACTGCAAGGAGATCCAACCAGTCCATTCTGAAGGAGATCAGCCCTGGGATTTCTTTGGAAGGAATGATGCTAAAGCTGAAGCTCCAGTACTTTGGCCACCTGATGCAAAGAGCTGATTCGTTAGAAAAGACTCTGATGCTGGGAGGGATTGGGGGCAGGAGGAGAAGGGGACGACCGAGGTTGAGATGGCTGGATGGCATCACTGACTCGATAGGCATGAGTCTGAGTGAACTTCGGGAGCTGGGGATGGACAGGGAGGCCTGGCATGCTGCGATTCATGGAGTCACAAAGAGTTGGACACGACTGAGCAACTGAACTGAACTGAAATTAAACCACTGATGCTTTTGAACTATGGTGCTGGAGAAGACTCTTGAGAGTCACTTGGACTGCAAGGAGATCAAATCTAAAGGAGATCAACCTTGAATATTCTTTGGAAGTACTGATGCTGAAGCTGAAGCTCCAATACTTTGGCCACCCGATGCAAAGAGCTGATTCGTTAGAAAAGGCCCTGATGCTGGGAAAGATTGAGGGCAGGAGGAAAAGGGGATGACAGAGGATGAGATGATTGGATGGCATCATTGACTCAATGGACATGGTTTGAGAAAACTCCAGAAGATGGTGAGGAACAAGGAAGCCTGGCATACTGCAGTCCACGACGTCACAAAGAGTCGAACTGAACTACAGCTGAACTACAACAAATGAAACCAATTAATCAACCCATCAATCAAATCAGCTTTTGCTATATCTGTGATTGAGGAATCACGTGAGAGAGAAGCCTCTAAATAAAAAATGAAGACAGTAGAGTAGAATGGTATCAGAGTGAGCATCTTGAACTCAATAGGCAAAATTGTGCATCGTCAGTAAACCTACGTGTGTACCTTAGGCATCTATTTTATCCTTTCTAGATGCTCAGTTGTGTCAGACTCTGTGTGACCCCAAGGACTGTAGCCTGCTGGGCTCCTCTGTCCATGGAATTCTCCAGGCAAGAATACTGGTGGGGTTAGCCATTTCCTTCTTCAGAGGATCTTCCTGACCCAGGGATTGAACCTGAGTCTTCAACATTGTAGGCAGACTCTTTACCACTGATCCACTTGGTAAAACTTTATGTCTCAAGTTGTCTTTTCTTGAAATCAGTAGACATAGAGCTAGTTTTAGTTACTACAGACTGAAACCTGGGGGAAAATTGTCACATACCTTGACTGCTTTTCTGGAAAGATTTGCTAATTTTTTCATAGGACTTTGGGTGTATTTCAAGGTGGTGACTGGAGCCAGTGCAAAAAATATCTTAATCCTTTTAGCCAGCTCTGGATTAGTGGAGAATGCTATGAAAGCTGAAAGGAAAGAAGATACTAATTCATGGATTTAGAACAATTCTTACTTAACTCATTTTCAGCGATAGTAAAAGCAGTTATATTAAAAAAGGAAAACAAAGACACTCAGAGTAAGCGCCATTTGGGGGCAAGGATTTTTAGATTTCCAAAGATGAAACTGGCTAATTCAGAATAAAGTGAGTGTCCTGTTTCTGAAGGATGCAAATCTACTTACAGAGAATGTTACAGAAAGGATTCACATTCTTTCAAAGGTAAGATTTTATATATATGTAGAGTTTCTAATGGCATTATCACCATTAGAAAGGATTTCTAAGTTCAGCCGTTTATGATAAAGCTCTCAAATGTCTGATGTAAATGCTGTTAGCATTGTCAAGGTCTCTAGCTGAAAAGACAATAGAAAAGAGAATGGAGAGCCTTATGGCACTGCCAACGTGGCCCATCCACATCTAGCCTACCCTAGCACCCACTGGGAACTAACTAAAAGTCACATTGATTATGGCATATGATCACTGAGATTTGTAATTCTCTGCTTTCTTTTTAGTTTCCCTTACTAGACTGTGAGCTCTTCAAGGGAAAGATGTAGACCATATTTATCTTTGATTTCCTGGTATCTAACCTCGTGTCTGGCAAGTGTTTGTTGGGTACACAAATGAAGAATGAAATAATTGAGTTTCTTACAGTCTTATCCATTAATCTCCAAATTTAGTCCTGAGGAGGCAGGAAAATCCCTTAGTCATCCTCACTTTATTTACTCTTCAGAAAGACAGCCAGATGTGATGTTTTTCCAACTCAGAGTTCCCAAGCTAGAGACTGCACAGAGGGAAGGAATCCTGACCCCTTTCATGAATATGAAGAAAATCTCCTGTCACCCTCAGATCACATATCTGCCCCAGACACACCAATGGTGGTGCCTTGGGAGTGGCCCACGTAGTAGAGTTGCTCTTGTCTGGTTTTCTCTATGATAAAATTGATTGTGGCTGGAAGGTCATATTTAGCCATCTCATCCAAACTGCCAAAGGAAAAAAAAAAAACAAAGCAAAACAAAACAGAGTTAGAAAAAAATCCATCTCATGTTAGGCTTGTAATACTTAGACATATGCGTTGCAAATCTAGATGCTTAGCTTTTGTTAAATATAAGACTAGAATCAATATATGATGTCAGGCAACTTCTGAGGATCTTGTCTTGATCCAAGAGTAACTTTGTGTTAAGAAACTGAAAAATCTGACTTACAAATCCCACAGAGTTGTTGTAGTTGTTTGGTCGCTAAGTCATGTCTTTGTGACCCCTTGGTCTACAGCACGTCAGGCTCCTCTGTTTTCTACTGTCTCCCGGAGTTTGCTCAGATTTCTGTCCATTGAGTTAGTGATGCTATCTAACCATCTCATCCTCTGCTGGCCTCTTCTCCTTTTGCTTTTGATCTTTCCCAGCACCAGGGGCTTTTTTACCCAATCTACAGAGGCTTTTCCACTTAATTCTGTAGTAGATTTACCAAACTCCTTTCAAAAGAAAAATTACCTGGAAGACTTATTTTACAAACAAAAAGTGAAGAGACTTGCAGATCTCAGTCCAGACAGACTGAATCAACATTCCCAGGGAAGAAGCCTCAGGGGCTTTCTCTCCTATGTGTAGTCAGAACATTCATCTAGGGAATCATGATGCTATTTGCAATGGTGCCACGACAAAACTGCACTGGGATGTGGAATCAGGGAATGACAAATGGCTTCCAGGAATGAGGTGGGAATGAGCCAAGGAACAAGCAACTTTAGTGACCTTCAAGGCATGCTTCTTAGCTTCACTACAAATGCCAGGTTTGCTTCTGTGACTCAGCTGGCCTCACTTCTAAGGCAGACAGCACCCCCAGGGACTTCTGCTGGCAGGTTGGCTCCACGGAGAGATTTCAGCACCCTCAGTCTGTGGAGGACAGAGTTCCTTCACTCCTCAGTGAATAAACATTGGAGTGTCATCTCTGCTCAAGTGCTTGGCTCATTTTGACTTAACACGGATGTCTGGTTCTCAGGATTTTCTCCCAGAACATTGTTTCTGTTCCCATATCTTGATCAGTGTCATTATTCCTCTTCATTAAGCATACCATGTAAATTTCTGGGCTGCACATTGACAATGTGATAGTCCTGGAATTTGCGTTTTGATTTTTTTTCTTGTATACACACAGGCCAAGTGGAGTGTTTAAAACAACTGTCAATGCAATAATAAGGGCATTTCTTTAGAGCTTGAGAAGAAAACCTGGGTAGAGGAAGGTATGTTTATTTTCATCTTGTGGATTCCACAATGTGCAGTTGGACAAAAAGGGAAAATTCAAAAGGCTAGTCATCCATATAAAAGGGTAATGTACACACTTTGGTCATTAGTAGTGTTCTCACCTGAAGGCCCAGTATTCTGGTGATTTGGATGAAAATTTCAAGTGTTTTCTGGAAAAAGTATTTCCCCGGCTATTCCCCAGCCACACATCATAACCAACGTCTGCCAGGAGGAAGGCCAAGCTGTTGTTGGGCAGATTGCAAATCCAATTACTGGCAGATGCAACTAAGCCATGTTGCAAATACACAACAGGCTTTGGAGCTGCAAAACACAGGCAATGAGAATTTTTTATCTGAACTTCCTTGGTGCCTACAAGAAAATTCTCTCTTCTGAATCCCTGTAATATAAAAGAAAGGTTAAGAAAGGAAATTTGACATCACCAGGTAAGTCTAAGTTTTAGGATTTTGAACTATTTCTGAAGCTGGTCAAGTTATTTATCTTCTCCATGTCTTGATTTTCTCTCTGTAAAACTGGGATTATGTCCAATGCATCGAATTGTTAAATAGCTGTTGGAGTCAGAGTGCCCTGCTTCAAAAATTTCTTCTGCTATATATCAACCTCTTTGTGCCTTAGTTAACTTATTTTGTAACAGGGGATAATAAAAAATGCTATCTTATGGTGTAGTTATAAGAATTAAATTAGAATTAAAATACACATAATTTTGTTCAGCCACAATAATTACCTGCTCTATAATTATTGACATTAATGACATTTTATTTCTCAAAAAGCATCTGAGTACAAAGCTAATATTTTTCCATGATAATAAGAAAGACAATAAAAATTCCATTTGTTGAATATTTCACTGAATGCCAGGTACTATGCTTGTTAATTTGCATTGTCAGAAAGTGAAATGCAAGGTTTTCAGTGAAATGTACACAAGGTAAAATTGTTCATTTGATATAAAAATTCTGCTCACAATGTAGAATTGGAACAATTTGATTAAAGAAAGAGAAAAGAGAAAGAAGGAAATGGGGAAATGGTGCTGAAAACATTGAGAAGAGAAAGAGAAGTGACTAGGATATTTTTCTTTTATAAATGGTTCATGATGCTGTGTTGGTGCCAAAAGGCTTTCCCACAGGTCCCCTTTGGGGCTTGACCAGCTTCCTGAGACTGAGTAGGCGAGACTGGAGTCTCAGAGAGCCTCGGCTATCCGGAAGCAAGGACCAAAATCTATATCCATTAATCCACCTTTTGAGAAAAAGACAGAAGGAAGAGGTGTTACTAATTCTGCAAAAATAACACCAAAGTGCAGTCACAATCTACAGCTCATCTCTAATCTGAGCCCGCAGGCAGCTTCTCATTGTAGAGGCAGCTTTCCTTCCATGCTTTTGGGCATCTACCTGGCAGAACTGACAAGGTGAAAGTTTGGGCAAGTAAAGTTCTCACGAGTATTTCCAAAGGTAATAGAGTTATTTTAGGGAGTGGTCAGTTCTATAAAGTGAGCAACACTGTTCCATCTAGATTGCATAAATTTTTTTTAAATCTTCTAACAAATAATCCTTCTAAGATTGGAAAGTTTGTTTATACAAAGCTCCAAAGAATAAAAGGCACTAAGAAAGGAGAGAAGAAGCAAACAGTTCTTGCCAAGTGGATCCTGTCTTCTCTCACATATTAACCTGTATTGTAGTGAGCTAGGAATGGCTCTTTAGTTACAATCAAGTATAGAACTAATAGGGTCAGGCTTACTGTAAAAAAAATAAAATCCAAATGACTTGTGTATAGAACTAATTACAAATGAAATAAAAGCAGTTACAAAAGATAACTCATATTGTCAAAGATAATGGTGTCTAAGCCTGGACTTGAGTGACGTTGAAACTGAGAGTTTTCAGATTCGAGAGACATTTAGAAGGCAACATTGGTAGGTCTTGGTGATTGGCTGGATATAGAAAGCGAGGGGAGGAAACATCAAAATGACCCCAGAGTTCTGGTTTTTAAGGTGAAAAGTGAGTATTCCTAGAATAAGACCACATTTTCTTTTGTTTCCATGTTTGTTGGGAAAGAGGACAAAATGATGGAGAAAAGGAAAGACTGAGTCGTGTGTGCCAAACGGATGTAAAAACTCCAGCGTTATACAAATGAAATGGAATAGTGGAGGCGGTGGTGATGATTTTCCTCCACCAGAAGGAGGGATAGAAGAGAAAAGGCTCTGTTTTAGAATCACAGCTGTCCTGCTGCTATCAGCACATCCAGGAGTCTCTCCTTAGGCATTATGCCTTTCAGAATGAAATAAATCCTACCTGTTTTTGGACATCCTCTTCCATGAGGAATCCTGTAAATTCCAAGGATATAACCATCTTCTGTGACAACGTCATATGTTTCATAAGGATAGCCCCAGTAGGAAATAATCTGGCTCTAAAAGGGGGAAAGGAACATGTATACCTTCATGATATAATGCCTAGATCTTTACCCACATTGCAATATAATATTTATCTATGTTTTGGAACAGAATAGAGCAGGAAAATCAGGATAATTTGAGGAGGGTTTTAAAAGGAAGATGCATGCCAAGGTGTTGTAAGGTAACATGGTAATCATACATGGTAGTTTTCTTGGCATGGTATTATTAATGCACTCAGGTTCTAAATGCTTTTTGAAAAATTGTATCATTGATAGTTCCATTCTTAACGTTCTAATACAAATGGGTGCGGGTGGGGACATGACGGTACACAACGTATACAAGAAATATGTTTTCCTTGGAATGAAGCATATAGTAAGCATTTGTCACTGGTCCTTTTTTGTTTGTTTGTTTGTTTTGCTTGTTCTCATAAATCTATTTCATTCCACTTTGTTCTAGTTCCCTTCTGATATGAATTTCTGCATGCTAAGATATTTTTGTTTATAAGCAGCCCAAACCAAATCTGGCTTACTAAACTTAAAATGTACATGACTGTAGTTCATAAATCAGAGAAACTGCTCTAGTAAAAACCTCAGGAGGGGCCCAAGGATTCTCTAAAAAGATCATCAATAGGAATTGTGAACTTTCTCTTCAGGAAACCACCATGAGATGGTAGCTCAAACCACCAGCAGAGGGAGCCTTATTAACAAAGGTTGGAAACACAGATTTAGTCAATTTAGAATTTTTAAAACTAGACAAACATATCAGTTATATCTAAAATGACACCAGGAAAGCCCCTAAGATGACAATTGCTTAATAATTCCTTATCTTAAATATTTTCCTTAATGAATGACTTACAATATTCATATTAGCTTCAGGATTTGTGGTGCTTCCTTTCTTGTAACAACCGTACACAGGTCCAAGAAGAAGCATCCAGCATGTTGCTGCTAAAAGCTGGCACATTTGGAATCTACCTGTAAAAGGAAATAATATTAATATATTTGTCATCAAAGAGAATTCTAAAAGTGAAACTCTGTGAAAACTTTCTATAAGACTACTGTTGGAAGGAGTGGAAAGATCCTTCTAGGTGGTGTCTTAACAAATAATATACTTAATTATTCAAGATTCTTCCCATGAAAAATCTGAACTGGTGACTTTTTAGTAAGAAAAGAAAGAAAGAAGAAAGGAAGGAAAGAAGAAAAAAATAAAACCAATATCAATTAAATCTACAATAGATAATTGAACAAAAGAAGGAAGTGTATATATAATTCACAGAAAAATGTAAGGACAAATATATGAATCAAAGCACATTTAATATCTATAGTTATCAGATAAATTAGTACTTTTCTTCTGATAGTGGAAGTGAGTATTGGCACAACCTTAATGGAAAGAGATGTATTAGCACATATTGGAAATTTTAAAATATTTATACACCTTACTCTATAATTCTAATTCCAAGAGTCTATCAAAAAGAAAAAAAATATGAAAGCATCATCTGTAAAATTTACCTTATTTTTTATCTTAATTTCCTAAAATAAGAGAGTGATAAAATAAATTATGGGAGAGGAAGAATGGAATTATCCAACAGCCAAATATTATCTTTTTTCATGATATGTGAATTCCTATTATATAATACTAAGGGCAAAATAATGCAATTTGTGCATACATTTTGATCTCAGTGATAAACTATAAAGAGAGAGAAAGGACTAAGCATCACATTTTAATTATGGTTATATCTAGATGGAAAATTTTTTCTCATTTTAAAAGGACTCTCCATTTCTAAATTTTCTGTGTCCAGTATTACTTTAGCATAAGAAAGAAGCTGTTTTTCAAATAGAAAATTGTGAAAACTATGAGATGAAGTATATTCCTCATTTGGCTTTTAAACTACTTAAGTTGAAAAAAACAATGACTGCAGAAGTAACAGAGGGGGACGTTTTGCAGGCAATCTCCCATTAGGCACTATATAAAATGAAAATCTCAGTGATGAGGACAAGTCTCACTCTGTAAGAAATGGAAGGAATTTTCAGACTATGCCTTCACTACTCTTTTACAGAAAATTCCATGAACTCCTTTCTTGGATTTGTCAAAGTCATAATCTTTGTTGAGTATATCAGTTCAGTTCAGTTCAGTCACTCAGTCGTGTCCCACTCTTTGCGACCCCATGGACTTCAGCAAACCAAGCCTCCCTATCCATCACCAACTCCTGAAGTTTACTCAAACTCATGTCCGCTGAGTGGGTGATGCCATCCAACTATTTCATCCTATTTCATCTCCTCTTCCCACCTTCAGTCTTTCCCAGCATCAGGGTCTTTTCCAATGAGTCAGTTCTTTGCATCAGGTGGCCAAAGTATTGGGGTTTTGAATCTATACTATAATTAGTATGATTAATAGTATATGGATTATGTATGTAGTACACGTGTGCTTAGTCACTCAGTCGTGTCTGACTCTTTGAAACCCCAGAAACTGTATCCCACCAGCCTCCTCTCTCCATGAAGTTCTCCAGGCAAGGATACTGGAGTGGGTTGCCACTTTCTCCTCCAGGGGACCTTCCCGACCCTGGGATTGAAGCAAAGTCTAGCGCATCTCCTGCATTGACAGGCACATATTTACTACTAATGTCACCTGGGAAGCCCACATAATACATATGTAAGTTTATGTTAATATATTTATATATAATGAATATTTATTAATATAGCCAAATTCTGGTGAAACACTGATGGTAGAGATAATAATGCCACCATCAACAGTGATAATTATTGTAGCTAATACAACTTATTTTGAACACCTATTATGTGCCAAGTAAGGTGTCAGATGTGATTGTGATTATCTCATTTTATTCTTAAAATAATCCCAAGGGTTAAGAAATGTTATTACAACTGTATTTCAAATGAAACCTGGTGTTGAGGTCAGGTCGTTTGCCTGAGGTCAAACATATAGGGATTGAGCCAAGGTCTAAACTCAGGTGGCTTGATTCTAAAGGCAACGTGAATCATTAGGCTCTTAACCTCTCAGTCTGAGTTAGGAAATGTATGGGCCCCTGGCTGAGCAGCTGGAGTTTGTCCCCTGTGGACAGATGCTCCAAGATGAAGACGAGGAGGAATTGAGGCCTGTGCAGCTAAGACACCACGTATTTCTCATTCTCAAGATCAAAGAGACTTTCCCGAGTATGCACGTGCAAAAAGGCCCCTTGGAGATCAAACAAGGAGTGATGTCACTTACCCATAGGCCTCTTCACTAGAATCCACTTTGGCTAAGATAGGGGTGCGCACACATGGAAAGAACCTGAAATATATAAATATGGACTCAGATGCCGGGGTCCAGCCCCAGTGGATCCAAGGTAATTTGAAAGGGAGACAGCATAGGCAAGGAAAACTTATTTATTTAGAAATATAAAAGAAATTAAGAAGAAATAGTATAGTAGGAAAATTTAGTGGAGAAAAGAGGCTGAATAACTTGGTTTACGGGGAAAGCTAATCAAACCTCAGGACAAGAGATTTGCACCATCTACATTGGGCCACTAGTGCCTGTTTGAATAGTGGAGGGTGCCCTGCCTTGGGCTCCCTCTCTCACAGATCTTAAAAGCCAGGGCAAGTAAGTAGACATGGTGAGCCTCCCCACTCCAGATGGGAATTCAGCCAGAAAATAAAGTAAGAAAAGACACAGGGAAACTGGCCCCTCCTCTATTTTTGTAGAGGCTTTTTGTAACTTTTTTGGTACGTAGAGATCAATGTAATATAAAATTATGCAGCGTCAGTAGCCCTGACTCTTATCGAGACCAGGCTTTCTCTCTGCATACCTAGTTGTATACACAAGTCTTAGGTGACTTACATCATCTTCTGGCCAGAGGGCCAATTAACATTTTATGGCCTTTTTCTGATAAAGGTTTGTCAACCAGAAGACTTATTTGTCTTAAAAGTGTTGTTCTTCCCAAAGTCTGGTGCCACTCTCAGAAAGCACTAAAGTTACATTCTTACATAGCAAAGACACAACAATTTATAACAAGGAAAAGGAGTACAGTGATTTATAACAAAAAGAAAAGTAATTAACTCAAAAGTCTAGTGTTGCTAACATCAAAACGACTATATTCCTTTTTCTATATCCCAATTACATTGATTAATATCCTTCAGGTGTCTAAAAGATAAAGAATATGGAGGCCTGGCAGCAGTCATTCACTCAACAGTGAAAAACCTCTAACAATATAATTTTTAGCTTTTTAGAAAAGGCTCTGTATCTTTAAGATGCTTTAAGCTTCATGCCTCTCGCGGTTGGGGGCCGTAAACCATTCACAAGTAATTGTAAAAGTCAGGGCAGGCCAGTTAGGTAAGTTAGAAAGCCATCAAAGGGGACCAAGACATTCTTTTTATATGCTGGAGACTGTTAACTGAAGCCCTGAGTTAACTTTTTCCAGAGAATGTCAGAAGAGTGGAAAGCACAGTACAATAAGGCAGGCAGACTCTGGTTTTGGGGGATAGATGTTCAGGAAAACCCAGGGGGAACCCCTGAAGCTAGATCATGCCTTTGCGTATGTTTGGCTTCCTTCCTCATGACCTTTGCCATGGGCGGGATTCCTCATGATGGCTCCCAGCACTCAGAACAAGGCAAAGCAAGATAACTGGCTAAAGGAAACCCAGAAAAAAAAAAAAAAAGCCCCATATAAGTGATTCAAACTACCATGAGAGCATGACTCTCTCAGAGCCCATGTGTTTGTCTATCTACATGTACCCTTTTCCTTCTAATAAGCACTTAACATGTTTCACTACTTTCCGTGTCTTCATGGGAATTCATTTCTGCAAAGGACCAGGTCTCACTGCTGAGTCTGGTCTAGTGGCTAGGATTTAATGCTCTCACTGCTGTGGTCTGCCTTCAGCCTCTGGTTGGAAACCAAAATCCTGCTTCAAGCAGCTGCAGGCTGAGGCCTTCTGAGACCGAGACAATTCAGAATAGACTTACTAGGACCCGCTGTTATGTGCCTGCTTAGTATTACATGTGGCCATGGTTCACAGACATCATAATTACTGTTAAAACAATGAAGACTATTAGAACCCAACCCAGCCAAACCAGATGAGAATCTATGGGTCTATAGCTAGGCACCTGCATTTAAAACCCTCAAGTGATTCATGTGTATTTCCACATGTGAAAAACCGACTGGATTCCTTGAGAAAAGAAAAAGTTTCATTCTCATATCTGTCTCTTTGGGACCTAGCATGAAGGTTCTAAGAAGTAAGATATTGCTGGCTATATTAGTAAACAAAGGATGTCATAGTCATCAGTGATTGCAGCCCTTCAACAGTGAGCCCTGCGGGAACTAAGGAATGAAATTAAAAACACCTGCCATCTAGCAGTCATCAGACTGTGGCCACTCCCTACAGTGAGCCCTGAGGAAACTCAGCTTGTGAAAACTCAGGATACTGGTCCCAGACAGCTGAGGTATATATCAAAGGGAATGATTTCAATAAGCCCATATTCTGACATCTTTCCATACACAGAAAAGCACTACATTCCTTAACCTGAGATATCTAGTTTTCTTTTATTAACAATAATCTTGTGTTCCTACCACCTACCCTTTGTTGAGAAACTCCTATGTGTACCAGCTGCCCCCTTGCCTCCTCGGGGAAGTTTTCTCAAGATTAGTTTAGATGCTGCCTCCAGGGCTTGAAGTCTTCAGTATGTCCACTGAATAAAGCATATAATAACTCTCAGCTTTTAGTTTGTGTATGTATCTTTTAGTCAATAGTGCTTATAAATGTTTGCCAAATATATAGATGGGTGAAAGAAAGAATGAGTACATGTCATTTAATCTTAAAGTGAAAGTAAAACTGAAGTCGCTCAGTCGTTACCGACTCTTTGTGACCTGTGGACTGTAGCCCACCAAGCTCCTCCGTCCACAGCATTCTCCAGGCAAGAATACTGGAGTGGGGTGCCATTTCCTTCTTCAATTTAAAGACTATCCCAAATTGACTCACTTTTTTGTATCACATTTTTCTTGGCTGCTTTCCTCTTATCCCACTAAATTGGTCCTCTCTTTCTGACAGTAAGTTTTGAGAGTTCACTGTGTCCTTAATTCATGAGTGTATCTTACGGAAATTTGCGTACTTAGTTGCTCAGTTGTGTCTGACTCTTTGTGACCCCATGGATTGTAGCCTGCCAAGGCAATGGCACCCCACTCCAGTACTCTTGCCTGGAAAATCCCATGGATGGAGGAGCCTGGTGAGCTGCAGTCCATGAGGTCGCTGAGAGTCAGACACGACTGAGTGACTTCACTTTCACTTTTCACTTTCCTGCACTGGAGAAGGAAATGGCAACCCACTCCAGTGTTCTTGCCTGGAGAATCCCAGGGACGGCGGAGCCTGGTGGGCTGCTGTCTATGGGGTCGCACAGAGTTGGACACGACTGAAGCGACTTAGCAGCAGCAGCAGCAAGCTCCCTTGTCCACAGGATTTTTTCCAGGCAAAAATACTAGAATGGATTTCCATTTACTCTTTCAGGGGATCTTCCAGACCCAGGAATCAAACTTATGTCTCTTGCAGGTTGATTCTTAACCACCAAGTGATCAACGAAGCCCCTACAGGAAGGTAGTAGGGCAATTTAAAAAATTCGTCTTTTCTCTCAAGACATTGACAATTTAGATGCTCCAGTCTCTGCTGAGTGATTGATACTTGAGGCCTCTGAGTCGCAATCACTGGCAAGTGACTGGGGTTCCTGAATTAGAGGAGATTGGAATGAAATGGGCAGACTGGAGAGTTTGTGGGGCTTGTAGTGAGGCAGGAGGAGGGCTGTGTGCTGCTTAGGAGAAGAGCCCTAGTTGTGCACAAGAATGAACTAGTCATAACAGACTGTATTTTGCACCCATGACCGAAGGAAGGCGCATTCAGCTGCCTTTGTTTTGTTCTTCTGTGTGTTGGATCTGGGTATGGGATGGTGATACACCCAGGCAACAGGTGTCTTTGTATTATATCTTTATAAGAAGTAGCAGGTCCTAACCAAACAATCTTTCTGCAGGTACTTGTCACCAGGGCTGTGCTTACATGTGCTTTCTGGGCATGTGTTTACCTGCTCTATGTAATCTGAGTCTCACAATATTTAGTGTAATTGTTGGGTAAATCTACCATATTTACTCCTCCTTAATGATACTGCAACAATCCTCTAATTTCTTTGACCCGTTCCTAGGATAGCTTCCTGATGAATGTGTCCTACATTGACCTCCTGCTGATTCCATGTAGGACTAAGAAGAGAGAAGACATTATAATGCTTGACTAAGAAGAGAGAAGACATTGCAAATTCCAGGGAACTTTCAATCCTTAAACATAAAACCAAATCAATATAGATTATATTTATAATTTTCATATTATATGAATAAAATTTATATTTTATTTTATATGTAGATAATATAATCTGCACAGATTATATTGATTTATTACTCTAAAGCATTCATGTTGTTTTGCTGTAAAAGTGACTTGCATTTTAATAGCAAAATGCTATTTTAAAAATCAACTCATGGAAAATGTTATAATGTATAGACATAAATGTATGTTTTTAGACTCTTTATATATGTATACATATATATAAGCTATGTACATGATTGTTGGAGAGTCTTAAAATATCATAATTAAGACTCAGTATGGTTCTACAATCAAGATTCTGTTTAACTTTTTATTTTTCCATAGTTTTATTTGCTCTTAGAATTTTATCATTTGAAAGACATAAATTAAACACAACTTGACCCAAATTTTCCAGGGAAAACCTTAAGAATTGCTTGTTTGATATTTTTTTCTTTTTCTCTTCATTGTACACTCTTGATGACAAGGGAATGGCTACTCTCTCCAGTATTCTTGCCTAGAGAATTCCATCAACCGAGGAGCCTGGCAGGGTCCATGGGGTCACAAAGAGTTGGACTGCTACTGCTGCTGCTGCTAAGTCACTTCGGTTGTGTCCGACTCTGTGTGACCCCTTAGATGGTAGCCCACCAGGCTCCCCCATCCCTGGGATTCTCCAGGCAAGAACACTGGAGTGGGTTGCCATTTCCTTCTCCAGTGCATGAAAGTGAGCAGTGAAAATGAAGTCACTCAGTTGTGTCTGACTCTTAGCGACCCCATGGACTGCAGCCTAGCAGGCTCCTCTGCCCATGGGATTTTCCAGGCAAGAGTACTGGAGTGGGGTGCCATTGTCTTCTCCAAAGAGTTGGACATGACTGAGCAATTAGCACTAATATATACACTGTGATGAAGAGGAGGCTAAAACAATGCAAATAACCAAAAACTGGAACCTCGTCTTTGAAAACTTTCCTATAGGCAGATGCCCTGCATGACTGTGGTGAGAGACTTAATGAAAGAGGTTTTAAAAATGATAACACCAAGAATGGTAAGACTCTCCTCCAATGTTCAAAATCTCCTTTCTCTAATGATCACTTTCTTTCTCTCTTTCTTGTTACAGCACCAGAGAGTACTATGAGACTTCCAAAACTTAGTTGGTATATTTTCTGCTTCACATTGGGCTTAACTATTTTATGTCAAATGCATGTGGGTTATATAGGTAGCTCTCATAAGCCAATGCATTTTGCACTGACAGATACATTGATGATGAAACCAAGGATAGCAATTACTCAACAAAAGAAATAATGAAGAATTTTATTCTATTTTTCTCATTGTTCAGTTATAGTCACTGTCAGCTTATCAAGCAAACAAGTTACCAGGGATTATGCTGATGCGTGGACATCATTTTCAATGAATCCCCACTCCAACCCATAATGATGTTGCAGAAATGGAAGTGAAAGTTAGCCAGATTATACAGGTATAAAGACTCCACAGGTAGCTCTAACCAAGCTTTGGTTCTGAAAGCACACAAAGGCCAGTTTCTCTGTTTGGTTCTCTGATGAATCTCAGACAACTCAATGGTAAAATAAAGCCAATGATGAGTCATGAGCGCTTTGTGAAAAATTTTAAGTTAAAATTCTAGATCTGTGCTTTGGAGGGTGTGGAGGCCATGAGAACTTGATCTCAGATCTGTGACTACAGGGAATAGAACTAGTTATCAGCCACAGCTCCTGTGCTCTAATATCCATCATTGTATCTCCACTGAAGTCACACATTTTAGGCACTCCCTAAGTATTGGCTATCATTATTAGCTGTGCTAGTCAATGTAACCTCCCTGAAACAGTTTCCTGGGAAGATTAGTTTAAGATGATAAATGATAACTAAGATGATAAATCATGTCTATAAAATATCTAACAGAGTTTGGCACTTAATAAACAGTAGCTATTATTGCAACATGTCTTCTACTATTCAGTGGTTGCTTCAGATGTGTAAGTCTTGGCTGTGAAACTAGTGCACAACTTCTTAAAGGTAAGAACTACATTTTATACTGTGCCTGTATTTAAGCTTTTATATCTTTCATTTCTCTACCCTTGCCCATGCTACATATGATATAAATCTCTGAATTGAGTTGTGAGTAAATGACAGGTTATAATGTACTAACATCTCTATTCTAATAAGAACATGTCAAAGCTGTTAAAAATTTTCTGTTTTCAGACTCATCACAAGCATGCAAGTCGAAACTGTAATAAAAAAATCTTCCAACAAACAAAAGCCCAGGACCAGACAGCTTCACAGGTGAATTCTACCCAAAATTTAGAGAAGAGTTAACACCTATCCTACTCAAACTCTTCCAGAAAATTGCAGAGGGAGATAAACTGCTAAATTCATTCTATGAGGCCACCATCACCCTAATACCAAAACCAGACAAAGATGCCACAAAAAAAGAAAACTACAGGTCAATATCACTGATGAACATAGATGCAAAAATCCTCAACAAAATTCTAGCAAACAGAATCCAACAACATATTAAAAAGATTATACATCATGACCAAGTGGCTTTATCCCAGGGATGCAAAGATTCTTCAATATTTGCNTTCATTCTATGAGGCCACCATCACCCTAATACCAAAACCAGACAAAGATGCCACAAAAAAAGAAAACTACAGGTCAATATCACTGATGAACATAGATGCAAAAATCCTCAACAAAATTCTAGCAAACAGAATCCAACAACATATTAAAAAGATTATACATCATGACCAAGTGGCTTTATCCCAGGGATGCAAAGATTCTTCAATATTTGCAAATCAATCAATGTGATATACCACATTAAAAAACTGAAAGATAAAAATCATATGATTATCTCAGTAGATGCAGAGAAAGCCTTTGGCAAAATTCAACATCCATTTATGATAAAAACCCTCCAGAAAGCAAGCATAGAAGGAACATACCTCAACATAATAAAAGCCATATATGATAAACCCACAGCAAACATTATCCTCAATGGTGAAAAATTGAAAGCATTTCTTCTAAAGTCAGGAACAAGACAAGGGTTTTGTTCAACATAGTTTTGGAAGTTTTATCCACAACAATCAGAGAAAAAAAGAAATCCAGATTGGAAAAGAAGAAGTAAAACTCTCACTATTTGCAGATGACATTATCCTCTACATAGAAAATCCTAAAGACACCACCAGAAAATTACTAGAGCTAATCAATAAATATAGCAAAGTTGCGAGATAAAATTAACACATAGAAATCCCTTGTATTCCTATACACTAACAATGAGAAAACAGAAAGGGAAATTAAGAGAACAATTCCATTTACCATTGTGATGAAAAGAATAAAATACTTAGGAATAAATCTACCTAAAGAAAGAAAAGACCTATATATAGAAAACTATAAAACACTGATGAAAGAAATCAAAGATGACACAAATAGATTGAGAAATATACCATGTTCGTGGATCAGAAGAATCAATGTAGTGAAAATGAGTATACTACCCAAAGCGATCTATAGATTCAATGCAATCCCTATCAAGCTACCAATGGCATTTTTTACAGAACTAGAACAAATAATTTCACAATTTGTATGGAAATACAAAGAACCTTGAATAGCCAAAGCAATCTTGAGAAAGAAGAATGGAATTGGAAGAATCAACCTGCCTGACTTCAGATTATAGTACAAAGCTATAATCTGAAGTATGGTATTGGCACAAAGACAGAAATATAGATCAATGGAACAAAATAGAAAGCCCAGAGATAAATCCACA
>SJYA01002968.1:73951-86634 GCA_006410615.1 Neotragus moschatus
AAAAGACCTATATATAGAAAACTATAAAACACTGATGAAAGAAATCAAAGATGACACAAATAGATTGAGAAATATACCATGTTCGTGGATCAGAAGAATCAATGTAGTGAAAATGAGTATACTACCCAAAGCGATCTATAGATTCAATGCAATCCCTATCAAGCTACCAATGGCATTTTTTACAGAACTAGAACAAATAATTTCACAATTTGTATGGAAATACAAAGAACCTTGAATAGCCAAAGCAATCTTGAGAAAGAAGAATGGAATTGGAAGAATCAACCTGCCTGACTTCAGATTATAGTACAAAGCTATAATCTGAAGTATGGTATTGGCACAAAGACAGAAATATAGATCAATGGAACAAAATAGAAAGCCCAGAGATAAATCCATGCACCGATGGACACCTTATCTTTGACAAAGGAGGCAAGAATATACAATGGAGAAAAGGCAATCTCTTTAACAAGTGGTGCTGGGAAAACTGGTCAACCACCTGTGAAAGTATGAAACTAGAACACTTTCAAACACCATACACAAAAATAAACTCAAAATTAATTAAAGACCTAAATGTAAGACCAGAAACTATAAAACTCCTAGAGGAAAACATAGGAAAAACACTCTCTGACATAAATCACAGCAGGATTCTCTATGACCCAACTCCTAGAGTAATGGAAATAAAAGCAAAAATAGACAAATGGGACCTAACTAAACTTAAAAGCTTTTTCACAACAAAGGAAACTATAAGCAAGGTGAAAAGACAGCCCTCAGAATGGGAGAAAATAATAACAAATGAAGCGACTGACATAATCTCAAAAGTATACAAGCAACTCCCAGCTCAATACCAGAAAAATAAATGACCCAATCAAAAAATGGGCCAAAGAACTGAACAGACAGTTCCCCAAAGAAGACATACAGATGGCTAACAAACACATGAAAAGATGCTCAACATCACTCATTATCAGAGAAATACAGAACAAAACCACAATGAAGTACCATCTCATGGTGGTCAGAATGACTGCTATCAAAAAGTCTACAAACAATAAGTGCTGGAGAGGGTGTGGAGAAAAGAGAACACTCTTACACTGTTGGTGGGAATGAAAAGTAGTACAATCAATATGGAGAACCATGTGGAGATTCCTTAAAAAGCTGGAAATAGAACTGCCATATGACCCAGCAATTCCACTGCTGGGCATCCACACCGAGGAAACCAGGATAGAAAGAGACATGTGTACCCCAATGTTCATCACAGCACTGCTTACAATAGCTAGGGCATGGAAGCAACCTAGATATCCATCAATGGATAAGAAAGCTGTGGTACATACACACGGTGGAATATTACTTAGCTATTAAAANATTCCACTGCTGGGCATCCACACCGAGGAAACCAGGATAGAAAGAGACATGTGTACCCCAATGTTCATCACAGCACTGCTTACAATAGCTAGGGCATGGAAGCAACCTAGATATCCATCAATGGATAAGAAAGCTGTGGTACATACACACGGTGGAATATTACTTAGCTATTAAAAAAAAGAATGCATTTGAATCAGTTCTAATGAAATGGATGAAACTGGAGCCTATTATACAGAGTGAAGTAAGTCAGAAAGAAGAACACCAATACAGCATATTAGCACCAATACAGCATATGTATGGAATTTAGAAATATGGTAACAATGATCCTATATGCAAGACAGCAAAAGAGAACAGATATAAATGACAGACTTTTGGACTCTGTCGGAGAAGATGAGGAGAAGATGATTTTGGAGAATAGTACTGAAAAATGTATATTACCATATGTGAAATAGATCACCAGTCCAAGTCCGAAGCATGACACTGGGCACTCAAAGCAGGTACGTTGGGATAACCCTGAGGGATGGGATAGGGAGGGGTGTGGGAGGGGTTTCAGGATGGGGGACACATGTACACCCATGGCTGATTCATGTTAGTGTATGGTAAAACCACTACAATATTGTAAAGTAATTAGCCTCCAATTAACATAAATTAATTAATTTAAAAAATTTCTGTTTGTTTATAACTTTCACCAAGAATTCTTATCTTTTACCATATAAAATACCTTAGTTATTAAATATTTAATATATATTTCTTAAGCCATTGATTGAGCACGTATATGCTTAATCATCATAAATTATTATTTTTCCACAAGTAGAAAATGCCAATTTAGGATTTGAACAAGGTCTATTTACTTCATGTTCTTTTCACTGAATTTTGCCTTCTCTTATAAAATTATTCTATAGTGAAAATATCTCAAAGTAATAAGAGGTGTCTTAACATATGCAGAGTACATCATGTGAAATGCTGGGCTGGATAAAGCATAAGCTAGAATTAAGATTGCTGGGAGAAATATCAACAACCTCATATATGTAGATGATACGACTTTAATGGCAGAAAGTGAAGAGGAACTACGGAACCTCTTGATGAGGATGAAAAAGGAGAGTGGAAAAAGCTGGCTTAAAACTCAACATTCCCAAAATGAAGATCATGCCATCCAGTCCCATCACTTCATGGCAAATAGATGGGGAAACAATGGAAACAGTGACAGACTTTATTTTCTTGGACTCCAAAATCACTGCAGATGGTGACTGCAGCCACAAAATTAAAAGATGCTTGCTCCTTGGAAGAAAAGCCATGGCAAATCTAGAAAATGAAGCAGAAAGTGGAGACATCCCTTTGCCAACAAAGATCTGTGTGTCAAAACTATAGTTTTTCCAGTAGCCATGTATGGATGTGAGAGTTGGACCATAACGAAGGCTGAAAACGAAAGTGTTAGTGGCTCAATCATCTCCGACTCTTTGCAATCCCATGGACTGTGTCTCACCCATGCTCCTCTGTCCATGGAATTCTCCAGGCAAGAATACTGGAGTGGGTTGCCACTCTCTTCTCCAGGGGATATTCCTGACCCAGGGATCAAATTCGGGTCTCCCACATTGCAGGCAGATTCTTTACCATCTGAGCTACCAAAGAAGGCTGAGCACTAAAGAATCGGTGATTTCAAATTGTGATGCTGGAGAAGACTCTCAAAAGTCTCTCGGACAACAAAGAGATCAAACCAGTCAATCCTAAAGGAAATCAACTCTGAATATTCATTGGAAGGACTGATGCTGATGTTGAAGCTCCAATTCTTTGGCTACCTGATGCAAAGAGCCAACTCATTGGATAAGACCTTGATGCTGGGAAAGATTGAGGGCAGGAGGAGAAGAGGGCAGCAGAGGATGAGATAATTGGTTGGCATGACTGACTCAATGGAGATGAATTTGAGCAAAATCCAGGAGACAGTGAAGAACAGGGAAGCCTGGCATGCTGCACTCCATGGGGTCTCAAGGAGTCAGACACGACTTAGCAACTGAACAACGACAGAAAATCTGGGCACAGTGTAACTTAGTAGAAGATTTGAAGAGAGGAATAATTCTGATGACAGATTTGAGTGTAAAATTCTTTTCATCAACAGAATTGAAAATGAGATAGGGACAAGAAATATGAAACTCTGTGTATGCATGCTGCTTGGCAACCAAATAAAAAATAACAAGAGAAAGCCTGTGTTCACAAGCACAATAAAATGTAACTTAAATGGGTGGTATTCTCACAGCCCGAGGGAGAGGTGACAATTGTGATGAAAATTATGTATATGTACATAGAGATATGTATATGTCTATAGACTCCATAGAGTCACGAAGGGTCAGACATGATTGAAGCAACTTAGCATGCATGTATATATATACACCAAGTATAATATTAGTAAAAAACTTCTGTCATAGGTGATGGCATATCCTTCCTATTGTCAATGATAGCATACTTTTCTCTTTCATCTGGTATTAATTAATGAACTGAGAAGGATGAGAAAAGAGATGTAGGAAGAGAGAATGGGAGAAAGAAAGTAACCATATCATGGATAATTATTTGGACTAAATGGTAAAAGATGCAAATTTATAATGAATCAGTGTTACGTATAATTGTAACCCGGATAAACAATACACAGAAAGAGCATTCTTCCTGCCCCAAAAGAGAGACAATAAGAGAAAAGTTCAAGAAAGAAAGAATTACATATTAACATTTTTAGGCAATCTGGGTGCTGGTTTTGTTTTGTTTTTTAAACTTCCTATCTTAAAATTGTCTATGTTTAAGCAATTTTCCAATGTTAGTGGATAGTATACAAAACTCCAAAATCACTGCAGATGGTGATTGCAGCCATGAAACTAAAAGATGCTTACTCCTTGGAAGGAAAGTTATGAACAACCTAGATGGCATATTCAAAAGCAGAAATATTACTTTGCCAACAAAGGTCCGTCTAGTCAAGGCTATGGTTTTTCAAGTGGTCATGTATGGATGTGAGAGTTGGACTGTGAAGAAAGCTGAGTGCTAAAGAATTGCTGCTTTTGAACTGTGGTGTTGGAGAAGACTTTTGAGAGTCCCTTGGACTGCAAGGAGATCCAACCAGTCCATCCTAAAGGAGACCAGTGCTGGGTGTTCATTGGAAGGACTGATGCTGAGGCTGAAACTCCAATACTTTGGCCACCTCATGCGAAGAGTTGACTCATTGGAAAAGACCCTGATGCTGGGAGGGACTGGGGACAGGAGGAGAAGGGGATGACAGAGGATGAGATGGCTGGATGGCATCACCGACTGGATGCACATGAGTTTGTGTGAACTTGGGGAGTTGGTGATGGACTGAGGCCTGGCGTGCTGCAATTCATGGGGTCACAAAGAGTCAGACACGACTGTGCGACTGAACTGAATTGAACTGAACTGATACAAAACTCCCAGTAAATTCTAATGACCCTTAATCTATGTTCTCTATATATGTTCCAGTGAAATATCAGTATATGGCAATGCAACATTTGTTTATATTTATTCTGTCATCAGATAATACATCCTTATTTCACCAGCTATGCACAGTGTGGGGAAAGTTTATTATACTTTTCTATATCATAATGTAGAATTATGAGATGTACTGGGGATTAGTCAAAGAACTTTGGAAGAGGGAGGAGACAAAAAAAATCTCTTGGGCTTGTCTTTTCCTATCTGGGACAACACTCAAGGCTGAAAATATATGCTCTGTGTAGCCTATATCTGCAGGCTGTTGTGAGGGTCCAAGGTGATAATGCTAAATACATTATGTTTAAATTATGAAGAATTATAAAATGCAAGAATATAAGGCAGCATGCACCTTCTCTTTGGAAAGATCCAAGGGCAGAAGGTGAATGCCTTTTCCTGGAAGGTGGTAGAGAGACTTTCCAAGAAATCCAGTGTTGATAACCATATACTTAGCAGAAGCTTTGAGAGCTTTCCCCTGTGTTCACTATTAAAATGAACTGACAAATCTCACAATCAAAACCACCTGTGAGATTTCTCCTGCTGTCTTCCTCATAATCCATCCTTTTCTTCACGACTAGTGTCCTAATTTCCAGCTCCATCGTTCTCTAGCCACATCCACTGGTTGTCCCAGTTCCCCCGATTCAATGGCACCATGTATTTTGTCCACTGCTCACTCTTCCTTGTCCCGCACCCATTCTCTCCCTAACCATGTGCTTTCATGTATTTCAGGTGAGAAAGAAATCCAAATCCATACAACCTACCCTGACCACTCATCTGAGCTCTAATTCCATATTTCCTTGAGTATTCAGGATGTATCCACCTTTTCTTTTTTAAACTTTTAATCCAGCATGTTTCCAAAGAAAATCACCCCTTTTTTTTTCTTTCTCAATTCCTCTTTTGTCCCCTCAATTTTAGACTCTTTTCCCCCTTCATCCTGAAAGCTGGAATCTTAGACATTTTCTTGTATTCTATGAGTCTGAGTGAACTCCGGGAGTTGGTGATGGAAGGGAGGCCTGGCGTGCTGCGATTCACTGGGTCGCAAAGAGTCAGACACAACTGAGCGACTGAACTGAACTGAACTGATGGCTTCTTCAAACCCTATCTCCAGTCTTTAACTAAATAATAATGTTCTTCCTTCAAACTTTTTAAAACTCTCCTTCAAAACTTTGCTCAGATTTTCATTTTTGCTCTTATTCTTTCAAAACTATTTTCAGTTACTTCTGCCACCTCTTGAGCCCACAATTTCATTTCAAATACCTGTATCATTTTACAGGGGTCCTGGTTGGGCTTTCATTAGTCATTATGACTCAAATCATTATGTATGTTGCTGACAGATTGATTTGCATAAAATTCATTTTTTCATGTCAAATTTCCATTCAAGAAATCATAATGGAAGATTTGAACTTATCCTATCATGCTGCAGTAACCCATACAAGACTAGTTGTCTCATAGATAGACAGAAGTCAATTATTTTCAGGTATCAGGCAACAGGGTACAGTATTATTAATACTACTCAGAAGCAGGTATATTTTACAAAGCCAATAGAAGAATCAAAACAGAATGCTAAAAAATCTTTGATCATCTTAGAAGAAAACAGAAAAGGGATAAATAGATAAACAGAAACTGAAAGAAAGAAGGAAGGAAAGAAAGAGAGAGAGACACACACACAGAGACAGAGAGAGAGAAAAAGAAATGACAATGGAAAACAAATGGAAAAGATGGCAGACAAGCCCAAATGTACCAAAAATTATATTAAATGTTAATGCACGGAATATTCTAATTAAAAGACAAAACTTGTCAGGCTGAATAGAAAAGTAAAGTCAAGCTACAAGCTTTGCACAGGAGATACACTTTAAATATGCAGAAAAATAGGTTAAAATTAAAATAAATAAAGGAGTATGCCATGTAGGAGTAAGCATATGAAAGCTGGTATGGGTACATGGGCATAATGATATCAGACAAAGTAGACTTTCAAGACAAAGAGTATTGTTTGAGATAAAGAAGAATGCTCATAGTGTTTATTCACCTGGAAGACAAAAGTCAGTTCATCAGAACAACAAAACAACCCTAGATGTGGAGGTACCTAATAATAGAGATCTTCCTTGATGACTCAGCCATAAAGAATCTGCCTGCAATGCAGGAGACTTGTGTGGGCGGGAGAGGTGGTTTCAATCCCTGGGTCCGGAAGATGCCCTGGAGAAGGAAATGGTGACCCACTGCAGTATTCTTGCCTGGGAAATCCCATGGACAGAGGAGTCTGATGGACTAGAGTTCACAGGGTTGCATGAGTTGGATACAACCGTGTGACTAAACAACAAAAACCTAATAACAGAACTTAGGAATGCAAAAGAAAAAAACCTGATGGAACCAAAGGGAATTCAGCATTGTAGTTGTAGATTTCAACATTTGTCTTTCAGTATTTGACAGAAAAAGTAGACAGAACATCAGTGATGATACAGAAAATCTGAATGATACTATAGCTAAATTGATCTAATTGACACTTGCAAAACAGGTCTAAAGACCACACAGCTGAAAAATTAAAAAGGAAAATTAGAAAAAATGTATAATTGATGGGTAATTAAAACACTACTAATCAAAACCAGGGATGCTGCCAAAGTGGTTCTTAGAAAGTTATTTATAGATATTTAATTTTATTAGGAAAGAGAAAGATTTATAATCAGTAATCCAAACTTTTACTTTATTAACTAGAAAAAGAAAGTTATATTAAGCCCAAAGTGATGCATCGGTAAAGAATCCACCTGCCAATACAGGAGACTTAGGAGGTTCAGTTTCCACCCGAGTCAGGGAAACCTCTTGGAGTAGGAAATAGCAACCCACTCAAGTATTCTTGCCTGGAAAATTCCATCGACAGAGAAGGCTGGTTATTGAGAGTTGCAAGGAGTCTAACACAACTGAGCACACAGGCACACACAGACACACAAAAAGTGAATAGACAGGGAAAAGGCAATTATCAATAAAATAAAAAAGAGAGTATTAGAGAAAATTCACAAAGTCAGAGTTGGTCATGAAGCATGGGACAGATAGTCCTCCCACGGTGAGCAGCTGGAGTTCCTTCCCTGTGGACTGATACTCCAAAATGAAGATAGCAGGAGAGAGAGAGGAGGCTAAGCCCTGCCCAGATAAAAGATAAGAGGCCACATAGTTGTCATTCTCAAAGTCAAGGAGACCTTCCCGACCTGTCTGCTCCTTGGAAGTCAAAAGGCAAGTGATGCCAAGCTACTCATAAACCTCTTTGCTAGATCCATCCTGGCTGAAAGGTGCGTGGACACACAGGAGGATCCTGAGATATACCAAATACAGACTCAGAACCAGGCAAAGCAAAATGATTGACCAAAGGGAATTGGGAAAAAATGCCCATATAAGTGATTTAACCACCATGAGGATGTGATTCTCTCTCTGAGCCTGCCTCTGTGCCTATCCGCATGAAATCTTTTTCCTCCTAATAAACACTCTGCTTGTTTCACTACTTTCAATCTTTGTGGGAATTCATTTCTGCAAAGCCATATGGGGTCCCTGATGGTCTAGTGGCTATTATTCAAGCCTCTCACTGCTGCCACCTAACTTTAATCTCTGGCCAGGAAGCAAAATCCTACTTCAAGCGGCTGCAGGCCTAGGCCACAAAAGATGGATCAATAATTTGGAAAGACTAATAAAACTGATAAGCAAATAGCAAGACTAATCAAAGGAAAGCTGTTTCAGGTAGAAATAGAACATTTGACTAGCCCTATATCTATTAAAGAAATTAAATCTGTTTTGAAAAAACAAATTTCAGACCCCATGATTAGATTGGTAAATATCCTATTTAATATTTGAGAAATAAATTATTAAAATTTGGAGAAAAATTAAAATCTGTATTGTTATATTTATGGAATTTTAAAGAAAATTCTTATCTTATATCCAGAGCTTCTGCTCTATAAATTTATACTAAGAGGACAATTCTCAAATTTGAATGCAAGGGAGATTTCTTTTTTACAAAATTGCTTTTATGCTTGTTATTTATCTTAAAAAATGAAAAACGTTTAAATTATAAAGCTAAGCTTAAACTATAATACTAGTGAAATTTTCTAGATCTAGCCATTAAAATGTATATGAAAGTGAAAGTGTTAGTTGCTCAGTGTCAACTGTAGCCCACTTTGCTCCTCTGTCCATAGAATTCTCCAGGCAAGAATACAGGAGTGGGTAGCCATTTTCTTCTCCAGGGCATCTTCTCCACCCAGGGATCAAAACTGGGTCTCCCTCATTGCAGATGGACTGTTTACTGTTTGAGCCCCCAGGGAAGCTTCTATAAAATGTGTATAAGGGCTCCATAATAATGAGAAAGCACCCATGGAATGTTATGTTAAATGTAAAAAAATTACTGTTGGGAGGAAACATTATAGTTTTCATGCTAGGGTATGCAAGGACTTTCCAACAGATACATAGACAAATAAATAGTTAAAATAAATCAAATTCTAGTTCTTTCACTCTCATATATATTCTCTCCTAAAACTGATATGGCCTGAGATTTCTAACTTCAATGAGATTCTCATTTTTTAATGTTACAAAAGAAATGGATAACTCTCCTCTCTTGAATTCTTAACTATGATGAATTATCTGAGATTGTTAAAAAAAAATGTGGCCCCTAACAAAAGATATTGGGGCCCCTAACTTCACAATGGGAGAAGGCAATGGCACCCCACTCTAGTACTCTTGCCTGGAAAATCCCATGGACGAAGGAGCCTGGTAGGCTGTAGTCCATGGGGTCACTAAGAGTCGGACACAACTGAGCAACTTCACTTTCACTTTTCACTTTCCTGCATTGGAAAAGGAAATGGCACCCACTCCAGTGTTTTTGCCTGGAGAATCCCAGGGACGGGGGAGCCTGGTGGGCTGCCGTCTATGGGGTCGCAAAGTTGGACACGACTGAAGTGACTTAGCAGCAACTTCACAATATTGACACTGGTATTAGGAAAGGGAGAGTTTAATAAAGTATCAATCCTTTTTAAAAAGTAATTAACCTCCACAAATCATGTAGTTTCAAATTCTTTGCTTTCAAAAAATTGAAAAAGGATCTACTTGAGTTGTTAAGAGGTAAACCATTAAAAATCACTTTTTGTAGATGCATGAGTATGACTTGTGATGTGGAGCTTCAAAAAGTTAAAAGAGTTGAATGGTATTAGGTAAACATAGTTTTCCAGTACTCACATTTATCGAATAAATGGAAAAGAATTGATTAAAAAATTTTGTCACCTGTGATAAATAATAATTCTCACTGGGTGTATGAATTAAAAGGAAAAGTTCCATTCATATCAGTAAGAGAGTCATTGCTATTAAGATTTGATTTTAAGACTTAATAATTATTCATTGAACTTTTAATATATTTATGATCCATTGACCAAATTAATTCTACTAAAATTACAATAATAAATCATTTAAAAATTAAAAGGAAAGTGCAACCTTATACTCAAGAGAAAATAGCTTAAATTTTAATGTATATCCACTTTTTAGTCCTAGAGAAGAAGGATCATTGATCAACAAAATAATTTTTAAGCATATAAATAAATGCCATTAGGATATATATTTATGGAAATGTGTATAACATCTGTGAAAAAAACTAGGATGGAAATATGAATTCAGTAAGAAAATAAAAGGCAGATAAAATTTAATCCACTAAATAAAATATTTTAATGGATTTTAAATATCAAAAAACTATTCTATTGAATATATTTTAATAATTTTATAACAGTTTCAATTTAAAGTGGCAATATTTATGCACTACCTTTAAATACATTCTTTGTAAATATTTAAAATTATGATAAATATTTTTCATACATCAGCCTAAAAATATGCTAACATTGATAGAGTTTTGCAAAATTTGTTTGGGCCTATAGAAACAATACCAAATTTTAAGCAACTACTATCTTATTTCTTTAATATCTCAAACAAACAAACCAAAAAAGTATGATATTTGGAAATTCTGAAAGGATTACTGAAAAATGGTTATGGTTATATTTAAGTACCAGGATTAAAAGTATTCCTTCTACTAATTTGCTTCTTGGTTATGTATTTTCCTCAATGACTTTATTATTTTGAGTTATTCTTTCAATTAAAATGTACTAAAATGTTTATTATAATGAATATTTATGGTATAAAATATAATAATAATGTATTTATACTGAAGAAAGATACTTAGAAATAATTAGCTATAATTTTAAAAGCAGTGAGCTCTGAATAAAGGCTCTAGAAGTCTTCTTGTGGGGCAAAGTCCACAAGTTTTAGTATTTCCACCTTGTAATAACCTTTCACAGTTCCCCAGTTTTCCTTTATTATGAGATTTTTGTCAATGACATAAATAACTGGGTTTACCAGAAGCCCATTGTCTGCCTCTGACACAATTTCCCTTTTTATTTGACGTTTTCAATCTGATACTGATTAAAGTGTTAGTCACTCGGTCATGTTCGACTCTTTACAACTCCGTGGACTGTAGGCCACCGGGCTCCCCTGTCCACGGAATTCTTCAGGTAAGAATACTGGAGTGGGTAGCCATTCCCTTCTCCAGGGGATCTTCCCCACCCAGGGATAAAATCTGGGTCTCCTGCATTGTAGGTGTATTTGCTATCGTTGTGTTTACAAAAAGATTCTGTTTTGCCCTTATCTCAGTAACCTTCACAAAAGTCTGATATTCTCAACTCTTACCAAAATATAGTGACTCATAAGATTACACAAACATTGGGAGCAAAGTTAAACAGAATCTAGGTCTAAATTTGTTCTCTATGTTTGAATTCCCCCTCCCATATAGTGAAAGACTTGGTGAATCAGAAAGACTAATGAGGTTATTAACAAGTGAAAGAAAGGAAATCATTGCACAATCCGATGTCTAGGCCTGCAAATTTCAGATTTGAGGATTAAGAACCTTTCTGTCAAAAGAAGGATTGGGCAACTGTGACAAGATCTTTAAATAGGGTGGAGAGGCTAGTAGCTCTGCTCCAACACCAAAGGCAACACAAGAGAAAGGAGTTTTAGAGTGAACGGGAAGAGCAAACACAAAAGAGAAAAGAAAAGAAAATAGCCTCTATTTTCATGACTCTTCTACAATATGAAGAATGAAGCACTTGCTCTACTTGGTATAGTAGCCTCTGAAAGATTGATGCCTCAAAATCTAAAATAATAAAATACATAACCAAGGAGGAGACGGTAAGTGAAATGTGAAAGTTGCTCAGTCATGTCTGACTCTTTGTGGTCCCATGTCCATGGAATTCCATGGATAGTCCATGGAATTCTCTAGGCCAGAATATTGACGTGGGTAGCTGTTCCCTTCTCCAGGGGATCTTCCTAACCCAGGGATCGAACCCAGGTCTCCCACATTTCAGGCAGATTCTTTACCAGCTAAGCTACCAGGGAAGCCCAAGAATACTGGAGTGGGTAGCCTATCCCTTCTCCAGCAATCTTCCCCATCCAGGAATCGAACTGGGGCCTCCTGCATTGCAGGTGGGTTCTTTACCAGCTGAGCTACCAAGCAAGGAGGAGGTGTGGAGGAAACATTTTTTCCCGAAGAACTATTAAAGCAAGCCGCATTAGAGTAAAATGACTCTTTCCATATTGTCACATTTCCTGCTTGAAGTGTGAAATGTATTGTCATGATTATTTATTTGGTAGATAAATGATTATATATATATTTTAAACAAGGGGAAAACCTGGTACAAACTTCTTTCTTAATCCTAGAAACAGAAAATAAAGAATAAGTATATTGTAAAAACAAACAAGCAAAACAACTTTCTGACTTTGATATATAGAATTAAAGGACAATCATTCGATCTCTCAATGTCTGGGGGGGGGGGGCGGGGGGGATGTGA